>CAEMYA010000177.1:2471546-2488951 GCA_903131615.1 Diplodus sargus | reverse complement strand
ATATATATATATATATATATACATATATATGTATATATATATATATATATATGTATTTCACGACCCATCAACACTGCCCACAAATACTTCTTTCAAGTTACTTCTCCTCCACCCCCTTTCCCTTTCTTCTCGCAGCCCTCCTCCTTTGTGAAAGCTACTTTTTGAAACTCTCCTCATTGACATCCAGCTCCTGTCAGAAGTCTCCCACCAGACTGTCACATTTGTTGTTGTACGACTCCTCGCCGTCTCCCCTTTCATCACCACAGTCTTTGTCGTCCTCATAATTCTCTCCGTCTCGTTTGTCTTCATATTTCTGGTCATGTCCGCCCTCCTTTCTTTCACAGAGTGGTGCTATGCAAAAGTAAGATTAGAAAACAATCGCAACGTGTTTCTATAGTATCTGCTGAGATGTCAGCGACATCACAGAGCTGTACACCTCATCAAATCAGTTTATAATGCAGAGCTCATTTAAACTGACCAATGAAAAGACATTATATTAAACATATTCCTCACTGGATAAATACAGTGCTTATACTGTATCTGCTGGTCCAATTTAGAATATTTCTCACCTCACTTACTTGAAATGATCCTCCATTCATTTGATATAATACGAAAATAACAATATTCACATTAACTCAAAAAATTGTAATTTGTGCTGAAGGCTTATTTCCACTGAACAGCAGCCTGAACATGAAGATATTTAGATTAAAATAGAAAATAAGTCAAATTATTTCCCTGTAGGTCTATCAAGTGGTACACAAGTTAATTTGTTTATGCATGAAGATGCCAAATCTAATGTAAAAGTTAAAGCTTATAAACAAAAAAAGTATTAGTCTGTTTTTCATCATTTGTGTGGAAATGTTTCTATAGTATCACTTTAGAATTCATTTGACATTTGATCAATTTCACATTTCCAACAACATCTACAAGAAGTGTGTGGCGGGGGCGAATTCATGTTTTCAAAATTTAGAATTTTTGGGGTGAATTTTATAACTGTACAGTAAACATTTTGAGTCATTCTTTCAAAGTGGCTTTTCCTGTAAACACTCCAGAAGACCCTTCATGTTGTACAAAAGCAACCCAGCTTGACTTACCGTATCTGTAGTACTTCATCTTACCACCAAGGGTCAGTGTAGTCTAGCATTAGACGGGGGTGCAGGCAGGGCTCGAGGATAGGATCTCAGGATGACTCACTCTCTCCCATGAAAGGTGTAGCACTGCACCACTGATAACACATAACGCTCAATTGACATAATTTGACTTATCTCGATACATTTATTGTAAAAGAATAGTCTGATGTTATAATGTGTTCAATTTTGGCTCGCTGTTGTACAAAAAAAAAAAGGCTCTGGAAGATGATTTATGATGTCACTAATCTCTTTGTAATCTGTTGTCTGATCCCTGTGAGAATCCCGGCCCAGATATAAAGGCCATGCCTCTCACGCTCTGTGCCCTCTGGACCGTAACCCTCACTAAGCCTGGTGCTGTGCACAGCGATATCAGAACAGAATAAAGACATTATTTGGGAACCGGCTTTAGCTTCTCTCTTGTATTGCATTACGATGACCAGTAACACAGAGCAGATGATGACAGTGTCGCTACTTCCAGTTGTTACTGAGTCACTATGTAAATTAATTCAACATGACTTTTGGTTCTTATAACCTCATCAGACTGTAAGTTGTCATCTCTGCACCTGCGTCACAGGATGCCTACTAAATAAGACTCGCCTGGTTTTTGCAAGTAGGAAAGTATTGTCACACTTGCTCGGGGCTTCTTCATTTGAACAAGATTGTTTCAGGTGGAAAAGAAAGCCACCGGACTGGGACGAGGCCAGAGAAACAAAAGCGTGGTGTGTGTGTGTGTGTTTGTGTGTGTGACGGTGTGTGTTTGTGCGTGTGAATTGGTCAGTATTTGCCAGAAAAATGGGGAGATTTCAGAGGCAACGCCGGGACAGAAGCGGGAACGGTGCCTGCGAGAGTTGAGGAAAAAGAATGGCTGGTAGAGGATGAGAGAGATTTGCCTCCATGAATTTTGGGATGAAAGATAGGCTTGTGTGTGTGTAGTGTGTGTCTCTGTGTGTGTATGTTTGTGTGTTTTAGAGGGAGAGAGGGAGTGGATGCCAAAGTGAGAAAGCCTGGGTGTGTTGAGATAAGCATGGGTCGTTGTGAGGTTGTTGTTTTCTGGGCACGCTGATGGTGTGTACGTGCCTGCGCTTGTGTAAGTGATTGTCTCTATGTGTGCACATTGTGACTAGTTGTTGACTAGTGATTCGGGGCTGCGCGTAGTTTGTTTAAAATGATGTCCATAAATGGCGCCGCTCTCGATAAGCATCTCCTCCTCCTCCTCCTCTCGCTCTCCCTCAGTCTGCTGCTGTTTCTCTTTTTCCCAGATGCCGTTTTTTTTCCTATCAGAATCGAGCGATTACGCGTTTCTAACTTGCTCCACTGTTGTTCGCCTGTTGTGGCCAAAGTGTCTCTTATCTTCTTCATGCTGGGAATGGCGCCTGTTTATGATGTCTCGCCGCCATGCAATCACTACACGGAGGTTCACACCACCGCGCAATCTCTTGCGCAGTGACTAAATTTGTGTTCTGGGATGGTGGACGGCAGAACTATGTGGGCTTGACCATCTGTTGATTTGTATTTAATTCACAAGGAGGACATCAAATCTACTTTGCTATGTTGTTGTCCAGAATTTCAGGATCTGGACAGTAAATTCAATCCTTTTACCCAAAGGACCTAATTTACCCGCACCAAAATGTTCAATAAATTGTCGAAATCCCATGTACAGCAATTAATCTGAGAACAGCGAAAACAACACGCATCAAAGCAGACGTCTATCTCACCCTTATTTCTATTATCAATTATTCACTGTTTGTCTCTCTGGTGATTGTGCAGTATCTGAAAAAAGACTGGTCTAAGAACCAAAGGTCACGTCTTCAGATGACCAAAGCCTAAATATTTTCAAATTAAAATCATATGAAAGACAAAAATGCAGTAAATCATCACATATAAGAAGCTATTACCAGCGTATACTTTCTTGTGAAGGGCTCACTGCAGGGTTGAGATGTAGTCTTGATGAAAAATATTAAATGCAAGTCTCCTTCAAACACAGTCACACAATGTAGGGTTTGTGCAAAATAGAAATGCCTTTACTTTACATGGCTAAGATACCACATCCTTGTTTTGGTTAAAGAACTTAAAGGGTCATTACACCACCGATTCTTACTTTGGGGCCACACTGCTGACATCTGTATTGAAGTTGATAGGAGATAAACACACTTAAACCCAACATATCTAAAGCAGGTAAGACACGCCTTCAGAAAATGGAAAGGACACACTTCAGAGAGTAGGTTAACGACACATCGTTCATTCTGCGACTTTGTGCAAGAAAGGATCCTGTTCTCGGTGTAATAGCAGTCGTATCAGTGGAAAGCCGTCTGACCTGTCCTGTTTGCTGACAATATTATCAGCTCTGTCAATCAAACACTCAGGATAAACTGATCATGGTGAATTTCTATTAATACATTTACATTTGAAAAGAAACCATCAAGGTCTCTGACATACAGTCCTGATTCCATTATGCCATTTTTAAGCATATTTTGATGAATACGGGGATATCGCGAACTGCAGTTGTGTTGGTCAAGATAATCTTGAGAAGACATGTCATTTTGCACAAATCCTACAGTGTGCATTGGATTGCTTTTGAAGAGGAGAAGTTTTTAATTGACTGAGTTACTGAAATAAATGACCAGAAGCAATTTTCTGTTGACTGACTAATCATCATTTGACAATTTGCTCAGAGTCCAACCGGTCAGCTCCCAGTCAAAAATAACATAAAACCGTATCCCTTCTTTCATTATTATTGAGATAAATTCAAAATTATCTTCAGGCTCCTAATTCAAAATTAAGTGTTCATTCATCACCGTTTGTGACTGAAAGAGCCAAAGACCAAAAAAATTGGTAAAATCTGGCAAACACACAAAGTGTATGCTTTACAGTCAACAAATCAGCCTGGCTTTTATCTGCTCTATTCATAGTAAAAACCATTCACTGATATTCTTTGGCAAATCCTTGTCGTCTGTGCTTTGTCTGTCTTTTTTTACCCCTCAACATCAAAATGGTCTTGTGGTGTTGTTGATGCTAAACCACCACCAGCCCGCTGTGTGCCGCCTCGCCGCCTCAAGCGCCTGAAAGGGCTGGTTGGATCGCGAGGAAGTTTCCGGACTTTTTATTTTCCCAGTCGAAACTCAGGCTCGTCTATTGTAGAGGTGACCCCCACTGAGCCGCACAAACACTCCCTCGCAGACTGTTTACCATCACAATGCTGACACTGGCACTTTCCCTCGCTGTCAGGAGGACTCATATTTATGTATTTTCATTGTAATTACATGGCAGTGTTTTTATATTTCCAAAATGCCCTTGTTTTCCCCCACTGGCGCTATTCATCCACGACCGCAGATCAAACTGAGCTACTGCCAACACTTTGCTTCCCCGAGCCACTGAGAATAAAAACCCACCAGTAAACAAAAGATAAAACACCCAAATGAAAGCTGGAGAGGGAGCAAAATCAACACAATGAGAGGGGTTGTTGAATAGTGACGGGAGTGTGTGTGTGTGTGTGTGTGTTGCCTGATGCTGGCTGGTGTCGGAATTTGTTGATTATAGAGGGGGAATGTGTTTCTCAATGTCTGCCTGTGTTTAGGCCATCTACGGTTTAGTGGAATTATCTGCAGTGTTTTTGAAAGCCTGCATCAACAAATAGGGTAGTTGGCATCGCTTTAAAAAAAATAGCTCCTGGTGAATTCTCGGCTTTTGATAGGGAAAGTGAATAAACCAGTGGAGTCGACGTAAAAATGATTAAAACAATAGATATCACTGTAATAGTATGTGAAACGTGTAGAATTCTATACTTCTCTTATTGTCAAGAAATTCCAAATCGAAGAACAAAAACCAACGACGAATTGATCTGATGATTAAATATCGTCTGTGCCTCCACAGCCCGACGCAGTCTGCGCTTCTGTACCGTTAAAGCCTTAATGACCAAAAAACATTACCACATGGTTGACATGGCCCCTCACCACCACAGACACAGACAATGCAGTTTATTTTGAATCGATCCCACGCATCAACCTGCTGGCGTTAATGCACACTAGCGCCCCCAAATTCCGCCACTGAAAATAGTCCCCCAAAAAAGGGATCCAGGGTGCCACTATTTTGACTGCCCATGCATCCAAAAATCTGTCAGGTGCACCAACAATTTAGCAGTTTATTGAGGTTATCGCCATTTCTTGTTTCCTGCATTTAAAAGTCCTAATTGTGAGAAAAGTTTGGGAACACGTTTGAGTTGTCAAATACTGACGCAACAAATATGACCTTTAAATGTAGCAAATCTTGTATTTGCACCTTTGCACCTGTTTACAGTGATTTACATAATGTCTGTATGAAAGTTAAAATGTATTATTGGGTGCGCCGAAATGTTATGCTTAATGAAAAATTGGTTAGTTAGTCTGTACCCATTCAAAGAATTCATTATTTACAGCACTATTTACTGCTTTAGTACATTACAGTACCAAGATATATTAGGCAATTATTTAGCATTTGAAAAAATACAGATAGGCTTCATGCTATCCCACTGACAGGGTAGGGAAGTCAGGAAAAGTACAGAGAGTCAAACTAACACATTGTTGGTTTTGGTCTTCACATGGGACTTGTCAGCAATAGGAAACATCTGGTAAATGGCCCTTTAATAGACCAGCTATGTTCATATCATGACACGTAGCAATGCGCAGTGTGTTGATGGGTCTGCAGTCTTCTGCGCTGTCTTCTGGCATCCTTTTGGCAGGGGTTAGACGTCTGTTCCGTCTCTGCATTCCCAGTTCTGACGCTCGTCTGTCTCGCTCTGATCGACATGTTTACGCTGCTCTCATTAGACTGATAAAGCCCTGCGCTGGACTAATGAGTCCGTAACATCTGCGTGCGTGTTGACAGTGATTTAAAACATGCCTTTTCATGTGTTGAAAAAGGGAGAAGGTCTTTGCTGGTCCTAGGTGATGGCTGTGAATCCACTCTTACACACAAGGACATGTCTTTGTATAGGACATACGTTAGAGTATGCACACTGACCTGGTTTTTAATTGCTCTCCCCTCAGGACTTTGATGTCATTTATCACAGGGTGAGAAGCTTCAAGTGGTGCAGAAAATCAGCTAATGTGACAGCTTCCGTCCTCTACGAGTCCACGCTGGTGCCGGAATCTAAATACCTTTTTTGTTTTTAGCACTTTTTCCCTTCACTGAACCTTGTTTAATGTCTTGGATTGTGCGATTCGCCGCATGTATTTTATGAATCACAAAGTACAAAATGTGTGTGTGTTGTGACGTGCCACTAGATGGCATCCTGAGAGAGGCCTTGTCACCCCAGCGGCATTGTTTTGTTGTCTGAGCACAAGAGGGGCATTATGAAATAACGCTAATCCTCATTGGCATTCATTTTTATTTGCGCTTAAAAGTGCCCCAATACATTTGGTGCGCTTCAGGCCTTTTCTGTGACAGTTTCACATCTGACTTGAATATTGTATCTCTTTCCCTTCTGCAGCTGTGCAGCATGTTGAGCCTGTTGATACAGAGAACAATTGGGAATTATTCTTTTGCTGTAGATGCAGCCGTGATCACGTCTAGGAATGTGTTTCGTACAGACTTTGGCTGTTCAAATGTCGGCCAATGAGAGAATTCGAGAGAATTGGAGATGACATTTGAAACTCTTACAGTAGATGTTTTATGTCTTTTGTTCCGAGCCTACTTTACATTGTATTTAATGAGAAATGTTATTTGCCTGTGATAATCTGTGCCTCCACTGAAATTAAATCCTGTGAAACAACTTTTGTAGTCCGCCAGTCCTCCACGTGGTGTGCACCTACGTGTCTCCATCCTCGCCTTGTTACCACTGTCCAGCAGGGCTCTCACAATAGCCGCTTTGAGCCCTTCAGGAATCCTAAAAATGAAGGAATTTCCAGCTAATTTGACATTTTCCTGGGACAAACAAGCTCTCGAGCAGTGAGTGCTCTTTTATAGTGACAAATATACGCCCCGTGGCAATGAGGTGACAAGAGCTGTGTGTTTCTGTGTGTGTGTTTCTGTGTGTCTCTCTACGAATGTGTGTATTGAATGTTTGGCATTGTGAGACAGAACAGGCAGCGTTTGCTGTGCGTGACTGACTGAGAGCAGAGCACCAGGAGCAGCCAGCTGTGTATACTGTGTATGGACAAAGGCTGCACGTGGAAGAGAAATGTTTCACCACACCAGGTCAGATCACCTTCAACATACACAGACTCTCCTTATCCCTCTCGCAGTCTATCAAGGACACCGGTCAGCAGCTCCTTTTCCCTCCTCAATCCGTCTCCATCTTTCTGTCCATCCATATATCAACCCCTGCCAATCCCCCCTTTTTTCTCTCCCTCACCGACCTCCCCTCAGCTCAATCGCACCACACCGGCTCTCTTTTCTTAGCAAACCTTTCTCTCATCCATTATTGAGACTTGTTTTTTTTCCTTGAGTCTCAGAATGAAGAAGGGGAACGGATCTTTTGAATTTTTAATGCCCCGCATGAAAAATGTAGCATCAGTCATTTCTCAGCGATACGAACTGGTAAACTTTTAGCAGGACACAACACCCCGAGTCACGAGATGATGCGAGACAAGGAGAGGAAAAAGGGGAGCGAAGCCCTGTGGCGTCTGATATGGGGGAGGTGGAGAAGGGCATGGGTGGAGGACGAGAAGGAGATGCAGAAATGTTATATTCGAAGGCGACAGGAAAATACACGCATCCATTCCTGTGACAGAAATAAAAGAGCACAAAGGAGGTGGACAGACCGAGCAAGGCAGGTTGATACAGATGTTTACCGGAGAGGAGAAAATCATATTCAGTGAAAAGCTGGAACGATTTGAATCCCAGAGGTTTTCGCTCTACAGTCTCAGTCCTCCTGGGAGTTTGTTATGCATCAGGAAAACCTGTTAGAACCCCCTCAAGTCGTGTAACCCCCCCACCCACTCCCCCCTCCCCTCTCACCTGAGCCACAGAGCGTGCTCCACGGCTCTTCAAACAGCGGCCGGGTCAAGGTCAGTTTTGTGAAATGGTAAAGGCTCGCTGCCACGCATGTCTGGACCGTACATCCCCAGCATGGGATTTTCCAGGGCTGCAGCAGCCAGCGAGACATGCACTGTGACGGGGGGGACGGGGGACGGGGGACGGGATAAAGCAGGTGCAGAGTGAGAATGCGGTGAGCAGGAAAAAGAGGGGAAAAGTAGAGGCTTTGTACGTTATCGTGTTCTTCTTTTACATCTTTTCTTCATGCTTCATGCCAGCAGCTATAGGAGATGATTTATGCCCCAGAAAGGTGTGGAAAAATTATGGAGCACATTTTCATGATGACTGCCTGCCATGCATCAGCTGGCGCTATTGCACGTCATACAAGAAACGAGCTGCGCGAGGCGGGGAAGGTAGAATCCAGGTAATGCATTCTACGGCTATAGTGCACTGAGCTTTGCAGAAAAATATACCGTACCACTGTGGACGCGACAGGCTGGCGCGCCCCTATCTACTTATCCAGATCATAAATCTGACTCGGAGAGAAGAAGCCTCAGAGCCTTTCCCCTCCACCTCTGTTCCATACATACACGCATCTCAGAGCTCAAGGTGGGGGAAGAAGCGTGAAACGGACCTATAGCCTGGGGGGGTCGTATATTCCTGCCATGAGCCTGGAGCATGTCATCTATATTTATGCGCTCATTTAGTTGTTTGTGTCTGCAGATTGGCCACAGCTTGTAGTAGCTCATAAATACTTTGTGGACAAATTGATGTAATATATGGCACCCTGACGCCCCTCCTTTTGACTTGCATAATCTCAAATGGGAGGTTAATGCCGACATACGCATATACAAATGGACGAACGGAGGGATCAGTGTAGGAATGAATAAATGTGTAATCAGTCCCCAATTTCCATCTCGATGTGCATTTTAATACAGAAGGAGGGAAATTGGGAATTGTCTTGATTTGTGCATCTCTCTTCATAATTTGAATATGTCTGTAAAATATATTGGTTGGAGTTGATTATACTTATGTTATTAATGTGGTTGCTTTTATTGCATGTTCACGGTCTCCAGTAGCCTTGGCCATGCTTATCGCAGACCGCCAGTCATCCGTCAGAGGAGGGGGGCGAGGTAGTCTAGAGGACAGGGACAGGGAGGGGCCCACTGCTCTAGTTTCAAATTGACGGCAGGAGGATGTTTCTGCCACAGGCCTTGGCTGGTTATGACAGTCAGGAGGATCCATTAAGGGACCTGCCCTCATCTATAACACCGTCTCCCGGTGAACCCCATTTAGCCAGAGGTGCTGTTCTCACTCACAGCAGCGGCTTTGAAGGACAGCAGAAGTGCGGTTTACACTGTGGTTCACGAGGCATCTGGGTGGACAAACAATGATGAATTTAGACGGAAAGAGGAATCACTGATTTCCTTGAGCTACACCAGCAGGTTATTTTACCCTCTCAATAATTCACAAGGCTTTAGAAGGGATTTCGTATTTGCATTGCCATGAAACCATGAAACCATTTTTTTTTTACAGTGTCTTACAAGCAGGTGTTTCATATGTGGGTTTCATCTGTACATGCACAATATGCAGAATGTATAGCCCGCGGCGATGGACAGAAATAGAGCCAACAGCCTGGCAATGAACTGTCAAGAGACAAGGAGCAAGAGGTTCAAATGAGGAGGAGGAACTGTACGGGCCCAGCTAATGAAAGACGGACTGAACCACTGAAATTCCTCCATAACAACAGGAGGGAAACCAGAAAGCATCTATAATCATATATGACAAAGGTGAATGTCTTCAGTCTTCATTTTAACGCCGCTCCATTCCTTCTCTGATGGCGATGAAGTTCTAATAAGGAATTGATTTTTTCACAGAGAGGGACGGCGGTTAGGAGGGTGACCTTCTGACCCCATTGCTCATTGTAGGTGTGGCAGGAGATGGTCCTCATCTCTGAGGATCGATGCAGCAGTCCTCATAACCACCCTCGGCCGATTTCAGAGGCCCAAATGTGTCATCAATGTGTCATCGAGCATACGTCTTCGCCAGAGGCGACAGGACGCACACCCCCCGACCGCACCCCGCCCCCTCTGTCGGATGAGAGGGCGGAGAGTGGCATTTCCCCCAATTCTGTGAAATGGTGCAGAAAACAGGAGAAAGAGGGACACGCCCCACAGTGTCTATCAATCGTGAGTCTGCAGCGCTGACCTCCTGTGAAACTTCATCTAGATGCCCTCATCTATCTGTCAGTGAATAGGAAAGGAGGTAAAGGAGGAGGGGGTGCTATTGGAGCCAGCAGCCAATCTCCCCTCCCTTCTCAGATGCATAATTCAGTGTTTCTCTCACAACAGCCTGCGCTTCGAAGGGCTCAGCTTCCCCCAGCCATGCGGCGGGCAGTCTGCTAATATGAAAGAAGCTCAGAATCCACGCTGTTGTTCCTTCAGGCTTTCTGGCTCTTCACTCTCAGTCATACTTGTATGATTTATTCAGCTTGTTCATCCATGGCGTGAGACTCGGACCCCAGTGGATGAGTTGGGAAACATTTTTGTCCTTGTCAGGATCCAGCCGCCAAACTTGGCAAAGGAAGTGTGTCGGCATCACTGTGGGTTGTCAGAGTGACACTGGAGTAGTTTAACCTCCCACTGGTGGTTAGTTTTACTGCTCCTTCAGAGAGGCTCGCCGCTGAGCCAGAGTACAAGCAACACAGCCTTGGCCTCAATAAGCAACCAAGGAAGGAAACATAGAGGACAAGAGCACAGGGTGACTCTTCCTGTTCCTCCAAGTGCAGTTCCATTTTGAAAGTTCACTTAAAGAACTACCTATTTTCATCTTCTCTGCATCTAGCAGCTATAGCAGTATTATGTATATGTCTGAAACAGATGCAATACATTGGACTTGTGGTCTTCATTCATGTTACCACTTCACATTTTGAGATGTCGGTGGTTTGGCTGCTGAAGGAAGGAGGATAGCTCAGTGTTAAGACCTCCAGTAGTGGTATCGTGTTGGCTGAGACCCAGAGGTCCACAGATAGAGCCTCCTCACGAGCCACTGGACTACTTTTTATCTCCCTGAAGGGGTATATTATTGAAACCTGGCACCGCCACAGTCATGAAACCTAAACTGTGTGGATAAATTTGTCTGCAGTCTACCACGATGCATTGACTAGGAGGAAAGGTTGCCAAGCACCACCATGATTTTCTGGGACAAGGGTCAGCAGGTGCTGTAGATTTGGCAAAGAACCTCTTTTTTTTTTTTAGCTCTGTTCTTTGGGGCGTTGTCAAGAAGCAGTTGTCTGTGTCCAGTTTTTTTTTTTTTTACAAATGCTTTTGAAATAAATGTTGAACTAAATGTCTGGGTTTTAATTCTTCTGATTGAAGTCTGTGCATTAGCTGAGCTTGGACCGGCAATCCCATCAATTCATTGAGACTTTAGGTTTTTACTTACCTTGCAGCGCAGATGGATTAAGCATTTGTGTCTGAACTGCAGTGGTATGGACCAATCAGCGTCCTATTAGGAACTAGGGGCAGCTACAGTTAGGGTTTAGTCTAACCAGAGAAGCAACTGTTGTTTAAAAACAACAACTGCAACTCTGAAAGAGATTAGTGTAGATGCTGCTATGGAATCAGTTGAATCAGAATTGGAGAATATATTTCATCGAAAGAAGAGCAGAGAAAGGCACTGAAGGCTTTTCTTGATGGAAAAGATGTTTTTCGGTCGTCTCTTGACTCTTAACAGGCTGCTCTGGTAGCGCTCTCCTACTGATGATCTGATTGGTTGAAGTCAGCCTGTTGTAGATGGTGATAGACAAATGGTTCGTCCAATCACCTGACAAGCATTTTTCCAAGGACGACCTCCCAGATGGTTCTGTGTAATAAACCATCTGGCTCATCAGGTTTGGTTTTCACTAAGTATGTATTTTGTAATCTCGAGAGAGGATTTTTTAAACATTCCCAAAATGTTTAATCTGGTTCAACGAGGGAAAATATTAGATTTCATTTTGGGGCAAAATTATCCTGGCAGAGGAGCAGATTTGTCCCACAAGCTGTGATTTTTGAGATCGTCTGTTTTAGGGTCTGGATCGACCTTTAGCTCCTCATTATAAGGTTGTTTCCCATATGAGGTTTTATTCCTGGTTGTGGAGTGGCCTTGCTGATTAATATGTCAACATATTCTTACTTTCTTATCTCTCCTCAAACAAAACAGTCCCTCTACTTGAGTGCTTTTATAATCTGTTTGTGTTTTGCTTCAGAGGCCGAAGATGACGGCGATTCTTTAATTGCTCCTGGGCTCCCCCTGACCTCACTGCCCATGTGCTGCTCCAGGTCAAACATCCTACTGTGACGTCAAATGTAATGAGATGGCATAATGGCTTGTTAAATAGCTTGGCGTATATGATGGCGAGCAGAGGGGTGGTGGGGGTGAATGAGCCTGGCCTGGCCCTGTGACAGCACGGCTCAGGCTCATGACCATAATCCATCAGCTTCTGCTGATGATGAGATCCCCTCTCCCAATTCATGATTGGAATTGCCATTTAATTGCATGGAAAGTTTCCACCATGGTCCAAGCAAATGGGTTTGATCTCCCTCACTGTTGTGTGAACATTTCATATCCCACCCTTATCGCTCTGTCTGTGGTGCTCTCTCTTGATCTCCTCTCTAATAGAGAAGAGCGTAGCTTGGGGAGCAGGTTAATTATGGAGGAGCTCATTACTCATGTTTAATTATTGCAACTAGATTTTTTTGCTGATCAAAATGTGTCCTCTTCTTTTCATTGTGTGGAGTGGAATTACTCCATTGTGTGCTTTACCAGTGCGATGATTGATTTCACTTTAGCTGAATATTATTTTCTTTTACGAAAAATCTTCTCATTAATCCCCGAGGACTAGTCGAGCACCGCAAAGCATGTCAACTCAATGATTAGGTCAATTTATTTTATAGGATAAAAATCTTGTCACAGATAGTCATTTATCATGTATTTTTTTAGCGACGCTGACAATCCATAGATGTACCTGTAGATGGTCTGATTGTCACACAGCGTAGGATACACAAAAGGCTTCTTTTCTCTGTATGAGCTGTCACTGAGCTGCCAGTGTAGGACTTGGTCATTAGCTGGCAGTCATTAGCAACTTGTTTAATTGAACTCATTTACAGGCTGTGCTAATCTGCCGAGGTGACCTTGATTCTGTGTCTGGGTAATGTTTATGCAGTGCAGCAGAGTGTGTCTCTCTCTGTATGTCATTATGAGCACAAAATGCAGTTAGGCCCATGTTTTGCCATAAAAGTCTGCACTTCATTAGTCATAATTACCTTTGCTGTTGCCCAGAGAGGTGATGAGTTTTCCGCGCTCTTCGAGTAGATGCCAGACTGATGCCAGGAGAGCAGAACTCATCAGCAGAGGTGCTGAGGGCACAGAGTGCTAAATTCTCAGCTCTCATCTCTACTTCTTTTTTCTTTCCTCTCTTTTTTTTTTTTTATACCTCTCTTTCACTGCTCACTGTATATCAACCTAGCGTCTGCTGGTGAGCAGAGAAGTAGTAAATCTGGGGGCACTCGTGCAGGACAAGTGGCAAATGCATAGTGGAGGAGAGGATTGAGGGTGTGTGTGGGGGGGTGCTGCTTGTTGGAGTGATAGATTAATGAGGCATGGCCTTGTCTGTGTGGGGTGTATGGTTGTCTGAATGGGGGGTATATATATATGTACATGTATTCTTCCTTTGGCTGTTCTCCTTCCTGTCTCTGTGGTTGCTCTACCAGTTATCTGGATTTTGTAAGCTTTTTCACTGGATTAGGAAGTTTTGCGTATGTAGTAAAAAAAAGATTTTGTGTGTGCTCAAGTGTACTATATACTCGGCCTCAGACCATTATAAACAACGCTAGCGAATGACCAACAAACACTCGAGTGAAGATCAGTAATGTAACAGTGCTCTGCATTACGAAGGCAGCCATATGTTGACACAGTGACACAGTAACACAGTGACTGCCACGCACGGGATCGACTCTCCCGGCTAGTTAACCAGAAACAAACACAAGTGCCGTGACACAGAGGGAGAGAAATGGATTTTTCTTCTCTCCAGGTCCAGCAAGTTGAAAGAGAGCGCTTCCCTCAGGGCAAGAGACTCACCATGTGAAGAGGAGAGGGAATACGGGAAGAATAAGGGAGAGAGTAGGAGAGAGACTGAGTGAGTAACGGCGGATGAGCGTAGGAGAGAGGGCTTGGAGAGAGGGCAATGATTGAGAAAAGGGCAACCACAGAGAAAATAGATTAGTCGAGAATCCGCAGCAACAACACTCGGAACCGTGCGGAATGCCTTAAGAGCAGACAAAATTAAAGGGAGGCGTTTTTTTTTAGACTTTAATAAATGATTCAAAATAGATTCAAAAAGGATCACTTGGCGTTTTGTCTTACATATAGGGTTGGTAAGAACAGAGAGGTGAACATACAAAGATAAGCCCGTGATTGGCAGACACATTTGCGATAGAGACGGACAAAGAGCGAATGCTGCGTGAGCACAGTCAATAGCCATTTAGAGGGAGACGAAGTGAGAGATGACAGCTGAGCAGAAAGGGTGTGAAGAGAGGAGGATGGATGAATGAATGAGGGAAATGCTGGGAGGATGGGGAGAAGTGAGTGGGGGGAGGTCCTATTGTATATTGTGGTAGGATGGGACTGTCTTGTGACCTCTGACCTGTAATTGGATCAGTGAGTGTGTAGAGCACCGTGCTGAAGGACCTACAGTGGCGGATTCATTTTATTTTGTGTAAAGGTGTGGCTGTGTTGCATGTGTTCGCCGCGATGTGTATCTGCACCTCGCTGTTAATGACAGTCTCCAGCAATCATGATGATGGTGGAGCAGGTGTGCATGAGGCTCTGTTCTCTTTGTCATCGGTACACTGTAGTGGGGCAGCTATTGTCCTTGGTTTTTTTTTCATGATTGAACAAGCGCACTGCGTCCTTTTTATCGATGACTGAATACAAAGTCAGGAAACAAATTCCACAGAGATGTTCTCTTCTACTCTGTCATGATCTCCTTTTTTTCCCTTGACTGATAAAATTATATCACTGAATATGCCTCTGTGTGCTTTTCATTTTGGTAGGTTCGACTTCATTAAGCAGGGGCCTCATCATTGATTGACTCCCCTGAAATCAACTAGCTGTCTGTGTGTGTCTTTGCATTTGTTTGACTTGTTGATCCCCTCCATGTGGGACCACCAGCTCCTGGTCCACTGACCCATATAATTAAGGGCAAAGGCCTCTATCCTTCTATTCGTATCCACAAAGATGAAGGGCACATTATCATTTGTATCATCTGTCTCACTTGGGCCCCACTGAAGCCCCCCCACTCATTGTCCTTACCACTCCTTCCCCTGATGTTGGTGGTAAGGGTGGGCGATCTGGCCAAAAAAACATCATGATCTAGTTCATTTTGATCACAATCCACAATTCTCAGTTCTCTCAAATAGCCTATTCTTTTCTCCATCTGCACCATTAAAACACAATATTATTTAAAAGTAGTTCTGATTTAGCACAGGCTTCTCATAGGCCATGCTGCTAGCTATAACCCATGTTACATTATTTACGATACGTCACCAAAGGAAGATCCTTGTGAAGGAATTTGTCCGATCAGCAGAATCACATATCACTCTATTAGTTTGTTCCAGTAGCGCGGATCCACTAGTTGATGAGGTTGTATAAAGTTTGGAAACAGAAGTAAGAGGACATTAAATTCCCTGATCTAGGGTTGCCTTGGTTGCCAAAAGTATGGGGTAAGTAATGTCATTGGTGTTTGTCCAAACAGTGTGCAACACCAGTAACACCGACTATGGCGATCTCTACGATTTGCCTGAGAAATAGATTGTAGATATGAAACTGTCTGATTTTTTTGTGTTTTTTTTCCTGGTTAGAGTGTTCGCTCTGTTTAGGCGATATCATGTCATGTCTAACCAAATCCAAATCTGTCAGGGCAGGATGTTTATCCATCTGTGTGGGGTATACGTGCCAAAACAGCGCAATCCGTTGGTTTCACCAGCATCCACACCCACAGAATCCACATGCCTACAGCCACTACTTATCTCTACTTGTTTACACAATGCAGCACAATATGGATTCGGGTATGGCTCAGCTTAAATGAGGTGGTGGGACTCAGCGTTTAGCCTGTGGAGCTACAGTGGACTAAGCCTAGATGGTAAATAAGACGATAGTGTGCCGACTGGGGTCTTTGGTCTGGAATTTATAAGCTCCCATGACATCCATGTGTTTCTTTAATTGGCATCACCCTACCAGCCACAAACTTCAATATAATAAAACATGGAATATGAAATTGAATTTGTTACAGTAGATTTAAGCACATACAATGTGGCCGCTGCCCCCTCTGCAGGTTGATTGTCAGGTGTCATATTCTGCTGCCGTCTGGTACGACTGGAATTCATCGTGGGAATAAAAGAAATAAAGCAGAAAACACAGCCAGCGAAACGCTCCTAGTACGAGTCTCTGGAGGCCCACGATAGGTGGGATGGATGGAGTTGAAGAGATGGATGCTGGGTAGCCAGTCTTTGTGCTTCTCCAGAATGAAACCTTGATCAGGGATATGGGGAGGAGGAGGAGGAGGAGAGCAGGGAGGAGGAGCGGGCTCCAAGAGGGGGTGTGAAGCTACTGGTTTAAAATGAGATTTTCACTTATTTATTTATTTAGCTGAGCTCATAGCTCAAGGCTGTCTGCTTGCTTTTTGTTGTATGTTCTGTGGCCTCAGTGCCCCCTTCCCCCTCCTCCCTCCCCCCTCTGTGTTTGTAATGCAAGTGTATCTGCAAGAGCAAATATGTGTGTGTGTGTGTGTGTGTGTGTGTGTCTGTGTGTGTGTATGTGTGTGTGTGTGTGCATGCTCATTTACACCTCTACCACCACCGCGTGCGTTTTTTACGAGTGCGTCTGTGTTAGCACTGTGTGAGTGAGACTCGTGTGCATGTATGTTAACAGTGATTATGAGCATTGTATCACCGCTATCACTACATGTGTGTTTGTGCACCTTCTATCTCGTATGAAGTGAGAGCCTGAGCTGGTGTCTGGGGATGAATGGTATCTTTTGGGATAGATCTGTTTTATTATGTGTGTGCCAGACATGCTGTGCATCTATTGCACACACACACACACACACACACACACACACACACACACACACACACACACACACACACACACACACACACACAAAAAGCAACCTCTCCCAGGCTGTTGCTGCGCACAATGCCTGAAAACAGCTCGGATTATGCAGGACACAGCAGAGTGAGAACAAGAGCTGTTTTGTCTTACTTTTTTTTTTTTTTTTTTTTT
>CAEMYA010000177.1:2456254-2471433 GCA_903131615.1 Diplodus sargus | reverse complement strand
GATTTTCAGCCACGCTCGTAGCTTATATTCTCTCGGATGCCAAAATGGTAACAACAGGGATTTTGTGCAAGAATATTGAAAAGTTCATGTCAGGAGGTCAGCTCATTGATCTCTTTTGTTTTCCTGCGTCAGCTGATGAATGATACCAAAAACACATTGATGTACCTCTAAACTATAACACTTTTTCAGCGATTACCTCCCCTCACTCTGCTCCTGAATGCCACCCAAACACCAGCATTCCTGTTGCTGTTCCCGCTCTTGACTCTGCCGTGTCCCACGTAACTTCTGCCTCCTGTCCTTTCTAATTGCTTGCGTGCTGGATGTTCGGATGGGGAAATGGCTGTCTGTGGTGTCAAACCACTCAGCACCCACTCCGTCTGTCTCTGTCACAATGTGGCCATGTGTCTGTCATCTCCCATGTCTCATATTCCTCAGCTTGTTCTTTCACAGCTCTGTTACCATGACTGCAGGATGGGAGGTTGGGGGGGGTTCGCTCGCTGAGATGACGGTGAACTGGGAGCTGAACCGAAAACGTGGAGTTTGGAGAACAGATTTCATGTCTAGCAAATGCAGGAGAAGTACGAGGCCAGCAGTCTGTGGACGCAGACAGCCCAGAGCGACGCACTTCGCCATGCTGAGATGAACTCAGAAAGAACTACTATGACTCACAGCTATTGAAAAATGTATCACACTTAAATTGTGCCAGGACCATGTGCCTCCACCATTTAAACTCGCAGATACAGACACACATCTGCTGTAGCCAGTGCAGGCAATGATGTAGGAACCCAAGTATTTGACTGCTTAGTGTATTTTTAAAGAAATAGTGCTCGAATTAGTCCACAAGGACAACAAATGTGCACCTGCACTAGTTTAACCTCTACTTATTTCTGTATGTGGAACCCCTGCAGTGTATGCTGCTGCACTTACCTCTGTCTGGCAAGGAAGCCAGCAGGGGAGCGATCTTAATCTGTTTGTTAACTTTTAACATGTGTAGTATACATAACACACTGTAGCTGTGTCCCAGTTCAGAAAGTTTGCCGATTGATCTGCCCCGTAGCCAACCCGGCATACAGTGAACCAGTCATGATGTCACTGTATCTTGTCATTTTTGAAAGAGGATAAAATATTGCACTAAAGTAGTGGTTGATTTATGCTTCTGTGTTGAAACTTAGGCACTGTGTGGATAAATGCCTGACACCGTAGGCTACGCTGTGAACTGTGATTGGTCCACTTGGTAGCAATGTTGCTTCCAGCTTCTGCTGCGGTGCTAATACGGGGGATTCTGACATGTAGGTTCCCCAGTAAACACACCAACCTCTTTGGCTGTTGCAATCCCTCTTGAATGACCAGCTGTTGCTCTTCTTGAGTTATACTATGCCTCTGGAGCTGCTTTCTGCTGCCAGAGTGTATCTGGACAGGCCGGATATCTGATCGGCGGACTACTGGTGGAGGTGCAAAAACCAAGTAGCCGCTCAGGAGCCAGCAGATCAGACTGTGATTGTACTGAGCAGGTGTGAACGTGATCAGGGTGTTCCTGAAAAAGAGAGCATTTCTCTCAGTGAACCCTCCCTGAATAGATAAAGGTTTTAAAACAGAGAGTGTTATAATTCTTATGATAATAAAATGATACCAAGCCTAAACCAAGGAAGTGTCAATTCTGTATGGCCATGACAGGTGTGTTGTTCCCTCACGATCTAGGGTAGTAAAGGGCTGAAAGGCATGTTAGAGAAAAGTCCATTAGCCAGCACATGTTTCTCTACTTCAAAACAATGTCTGTGTGTTCCATCAACATCTTTTTGGTCATGCAAACAAAGAGAAATGCTCTGTGCCAAGCAGCTGGCCCAGAGCAGTCTTTCTGGCCAGGCTGATAGCTAAACTATATTCTAGACAAGTGTCAGTTCAATCAAAAAATATTTACTTGAAGACATCATTATCAGGGGAAACACATGCAGTAGTTTGCATATCTTTTTATATTTGAACGCACATGTTCTCAGTTTTTTGTAAGAAAATGTAGTTTCTGTATTGAGAAATGAAATAATGCCTTAACTATTTTGGTTTTCTTTAACAGGAGCTTAGTCTGCATTTGGACAATATCTGCAGCTTTTAGGTAGTCAGGAGTTTAATGGAGCCTTAAACTGGAAACCGAAAACAACTGACTTATCATGGTTAATTCTGTCCTCTAAATTCTCAGACACACAGTCACAGTGTACATGTTGATTGTTATCTAATTGTGTCTGCCAAGATTTCCAGAAGCAACGGGTGCACTAAGACAAGTTAGAGCCCATCAATTTAGCACTCAGACAGTTTATATTGCCTTGTCCAAATAACAGATTTGGGTTCTGGTGGTCAGGTGGTTTATGTGAGAGAGGAGGAATGTTGATCCTACTGTTTTTCAAAAGATGATACTCCACTTGGTCTACACGACAGCTCCATTTGTCAAGGTGTCGGTGGAGCCACTTCCAGAGGCTCTCAGCTTAATCCTCAAGGTATGAGAGGCAGGACAGGGGCCTCTTATCACCCAGGGGGGGACTCGCGTTTAGCAGCACGGTATTTCAAGAGGCAAGGAGTTGAAACTCAAAACTCGCCTCACTCACTGTTCTGTGATCACTTTGTCATGTGCACATTTCACTATTTGTAGGGACTCGTATGTATAATTAGGCGGCTTGTTCAATCTGCAATCATGAATCAGTCGCTCAGTTACTGAGCAATTATAATACATCACATGACTATCTATTGTAATTATTTCAGCAGTTACACCAACAACAAACTAATCTAAATGCAAAATGAAGTGGAACACTTTCAAAACATGAGGTTGTTTGGGCAGGACTTCATCACAGGTCCACATCTTCTACTGTAACTGGACATAATGAAGAGCAATCTATCCGAATAAGAAATAATCACCGTTCAGGGAAGTCATGGTCCAGTACGAGTATGGTACAATGGTAACAACAGGCTGAGATTAATGTTTTTTTGTTTTTTTTTAAATCTACAGTTCAAGCAGTGGATTCAAATTTGTATTTGTGTAAATCCCTGCAGAAAACTTGTAATGGAGTCGTTTGTCTTCTCTGTATTTAACTTGAAACCTTTATTGGGGCAATTTCTGGTAGCAGACAGATAACTTGCCATTCAGCATATCTGATCCCGATCTGTTTCTGTTTTTCAGTAGACAAAATACAGTGTTTGTCTTTTGGAATACTAGTTTTTTTTTTTTTTCTGTGGCAGCTGTGCACATGGAAAAAGAGCTCTCCTATGTGTAGTGACTTAAACTTGGGCTAGGTTACAATGGAAAAACACAGACATGGATATGTGTGTCAGCAAAATCACTCATAATAACTATATCTCACTTGGGTCCTGCTGTGCACAGTCAAATCTCACATTTAGTGAAGAAAGTTTTGTTAAAACTTCGTACCGTTTGTCTTTTGTACTGTAAAAAGAAATGCATCCATTGTCAGCAACTAAAGCAGCACAGTATAACACATGCTTGTGTCACTGATGGTCACAACACACTCAAGTGTCTTTGTGTTTGCGTTTTCATTGCATGTGCCCTCTGCTGAGTGTTTGTACCTTATGTACTGGCCCAGTGAGAGCTCGGATATAATGCGGCTGGGGCCCTCCCTCTGTGATAGGGCATTGAGTTTTTGGGGTGATCCTGGCTGGTTTTATTTACACATCGACCAACGCACCCCTCCTTTTAACTCCTCTCAAGGGGGGCAAGCTTTTCATGGGACTAATTGGAGTGTGCAAGCCATCATAGCTGAAGTGCTCCCGCAGGGCCTCTCTTTCTCTCTTTCTCTTTTCTTGCCTTCTCCCCTCCTCCAACACCCAGCCTTTTATTATCATTTGCCATATCGAGTAAACAACCTGTTAGTGTAAATTAGGGTCCAGTGAGTGATGAAGCGACACATGCAACCCCTCCTGCCTCCCCTGCCTCTGCTTTCCCTTCTCTCCCTTGCCGTCACACTCTTTCCATCCCTTTGAGCTCTTTCCTCTTTTGTGCCCCCACCCTCTGTTCTTCCTTGTTTGGCACGAAGCCTTTTCAAAGACAGTGATAGTGATGGTGATGTGTGTGTATGTGTGTGTGTGGATGCAGGGGGTCTGAAATGAAGATTGAAGCGGACAAAAAAGCCCTGGCGCAACCTTGAGGTGGAAATTAATAATGATAAAAATAATTACTGCCCCACTCCCCTCGCCCACGCCTCCCCGACCTAGTTTTCATAATGGAGAACGATAGCCCCAAGTCTCACACTATGTGTGTGTGCTTAAGTGTGTATTACTGTCTGTGTGTGTGTGTGTGCACACATAGAGGAAGGGGCTGCAGAATGACCGTGGTGTAGTAGGGATGGATGTAGGACAGGACCTACATGAAGAAAACACAGAGGCCATCAGGTACGGGGCTGTGTGTTGCTGTTAATAAAGACTGCTACAGGTAAAACAGATGGCTCGCTGGCACACGCTGCTCCTCTCTCTTACTGCCTCTCCTGCATCAGAAACACTTGTGCTGGTTTTGGTTCTGTATTTCAGTGCTGGGATCTTGTTAAGGTTCCTCATTTTAGGTGATTTTGTGTGTGTGTGTGTGTGTGTGTGTGTGTGTGTGTGTGTGTGTGTGAGTGCGTGCGTGCGTGCGTGCGTGCGTGTGTTTGAGCACTGCGAGCACGTGCATTCAGCAGGGGTGTGTGGAACAGACGGTGAACACTGTGCTGTGACCAATCTCTGCTAGCAGCTCCGGTCAGAGAAGGCTGCAGAAGGTCACACACACACACACTCATATGTGCACGCACATATGCACACACACACACACACACACACACACACACACATACACACACACACATTTCATATCGATGACCTGTGACACAATTACCTTATTTGGTGACCTATAGATAACAGAGGTCTCACACAAGACCTGCAATCTTACTAATCTGTTTACTCCTCATGGCTGTGTTCAGATGCAGGCCTCCGGTGTGATAGTGGTGGCATTATATTCGATTGGAAGTGCTGCTGTTGATGTGTTGCATTAAGGCTAAGGCTATGTTCAGTTGACAATATCCCTTAATAGAAAAAACATGTCACAAGGTATTCTGAAATATGTGTTTGCCCTGGGGCCAGGATCGACTTCTTGCCAGAAAACCCTGAGCTCCTGGCTGAATTCTATTAATCTGCAAACCTGTTGTGTCAATCCAGTGTCCTCAGTAAAATGAATGAGGAGGCTTTGTCACAGCACTTTTGTCTAAATAAGTGGGGATAATTAAATATAATGAGTTGCGTGGGTTGTCAGTGTACCAGCAATGTAAACTATCCTGTAGGAATAGTGGCTATCCATTTGTTTATTTGTGTTACGTTGTCAATCCAGGACAGAAACATGCTTCATATGAACTAAAGATGCTAAATTTGGTGACCTTTGTACTTTTCTAGTTCAATTAATTTATGGCAGACAAACATCACACTGAATAGTGTGCACATGAAAAGTGTTGTCAGATTTCAGACTGTTTCCAGTGAACCCTAGATTTTTGGCCAAGGTCTGCTCCCGTTTCTACCCCATCAATGAATTACCAAAACCTCTTTTGGGACAAACAGAAGTCCTTTTTCTTGGCGTCTTAAACTCCTCCTTTGAATCAATTTTTGTTTTTGCAATCTTTCCAGCTTGGTGATACCTTTCTACTGATGAGGGAGGTCTGTGGGTTTGTGTGGTTAAGTGCCTAAAAAAGTGGTCCTAAAAAAGCCTTTTTCTCTGTCCACTGCTGATGTTTCCCATCAGGTTCTTCAGTTGCCACTCTGACAGCCACCAAAGACCTCCTGGTCACTGCTCTGACTAGCCTTCATAGAAGCAGAGGCTTTGAACGCAGAGTCCATGTTCCCAACCCCCTCGTGGGACAAATCCTCACAGGAGTCCCACGCAGTCTTGTAAAGGCAGGCCTCTCTCTCAGGGCCAAACTCCAACAGAGTTGTGCTCTGCAGGGAGCTGAAGCTGAACTGTTGGACCTAATTGTCATCAATGGAGAACTGCTGACCTCAAGTCAGGATATTGTCAGACAGCAGAGGGAACACTAACAAACTTCTGACTGACATACCTTTGGTGGACTGGAAAACTTCTTGGTGGTAGGGCCCTCCTGTGGAGACTAGTCTTGAAATGTTAAGACATTGTTGGAGTGTTTTGTGTGCCACACCCCGTCGACGTTGCGTGCAAAGTGGTGCCGCTGACCGACACAAACGGATTGTGGTTTCTGTAACAGTGGCTCTGATTATTGGGGTATCACATTTCTCAGCCTCACTTTCTCCTTTTGATCATGTCATAGAATGACAAAGTTTCTCAACAGTTGGTGCATTTCAATCCACCTGTCTCTATGTGAATTTTGAAATGGGGCATAAAAAACCCTGAGTGGAAACGCAGAAAATTTGAGGAAAAAGAAACAAAAACAAAGCAAAAACATCCCGCAAAATGTGTATTTTTGGCTGCGGTGTAATTGTTGGTTTATCAGTGAAAGTAAATATGAAAAAGTGCAGTAGAAACAGATTCTGTTACCATTGAGAACTCATGTTGGACTGCAAGGCGACTAGGTGTGACGCTGGATGAACAGCCGTCCTTTGGTGCCAACATTGCTGCGACATCCCACTCCTGTCGATTCTCCACACCATCAGGAGAGTATGTCTTTTCCTCGCCCAATAGGTGGCACTGTTTTGGTTGGTTTGATTGGACCACTGCAACTCACACCTGACTGGTGTGCCTACATGTGTCTATCCAACCTTGGCAGCTCATCCAGAATGCTGCAGCCTGGCTGGTCTTCAACCCACCTAAGGTCTCCTACACTACGCAGCTCTTTCACACCCCTGCATTACCCACCGCGGGGTGCTCGAATCCAATTGAAAACAGTGATGCTTGCCTGCCCTGATGTGCATGGCTCAGGTCCATCCTACCTCCAGAACTACTTCCAGCTACACTCTGCCACTGCCAGTCGACTTGCCAGTCAGTCTCTACGATTGGGGCCCAGCTGCTGCTAGACAAAATCCTGACTGTTTGCTGCCCTGGCTTTACAACGGTGGTAAAGGCTCTCCATTGACATCAGGACAGCAGAAACTCTATGTATCTACTCTGCTCATCTGTTCAGACTGCGCCTCCGCCATAAAAATACATACCCTTCCTCTACCTCCATTTCTAAATGCAGCACTTGAAGCATATTTGATGAAGCTTGATGTACTTGCACGATTCTTGCAATTTTTGGGGTTCTATTTTCATGGTTGAACGCACACAATGTTATTCGCTTTGGATGAAAATGTAAATGTCTCTTGAGGCTGCGTGGCTTTTTTATTGAACCCAAAGGGAAGTTCTTGTTCACTTGTTATTAAAAAAAAAACACAACTTTAATGCTGAATCCAAGTCATAACTTGACAGATAAGAGGTGTATTTTTTCAACGCGGGCTCAAGGCTGTGACTGCGGTATAGCAACATTTACCACGAGGAAGGCTATCGAAGCTGCACATCCTGTAAGGACTTAAGCTCTTTAAGAAGTCTCACTGGTGAGTTAATGCGGTTAGATTAATTAAAAGTGCTTAATTAAGGCATTGAGGAGCTGGAGGGCGGCTGTGGACTGGTTGAGAGGAACAGCAGAGGAGCGAGATAACCTCCGACCCCACTCTCCAGTCTCCGCAGAGTGGTGCACCTAGCCGACCTCGTGGAGCCACTCGGGGAGGACACACACTGTGTCTGAAAAAGTTACTGCCTGTAGTTGGACCAGACTGTTTTTTACTGTACTTTCTTTAACACTGCTGTTCTCGCAATGTTACAGCTTACACGCTTTACATTATCTTCAACTGGCGTATTAAACAAACATTACAACACACCTGGCCCCTTGTGAAGCCGCTGTCACGCTTTCCACATTAGCCTTCTGATGTTGTGTTGTCCCATGGGCAACAGCGCTGGCACGGGTTCGGTCACAGCATTAACGCCGACTCTGAGGAAAATAATTGCTTTTTCTTTTGAGCAACTGTGATGACTTTGCTACTTTAAGGTACTTAAAGTTTAAGGAAAGAGATATCGCTGCGTGTAACGTCCATGGATGAAAAAAGCAACACACTCAAACTCAAACACATGATCTCATCGGACGTAAAATGTACTCTGGGGCAAATACATTGTGAAAGTCTGTGGCGAGGGGAGCGCTGAGCAGGCGCTTCAATGGAGAAAAATGTGCATTTTGTTGTTTCAGATGTGACTTAATGGAAAATGTATTTGAGGCATTTACGAGAAGTGTCGTTTTTCTCTCCTTTATGGTATTTTTGACAGTCTCTTGTAACTTAATCAGACTGGCCACTGTAATAGAATTCCAAAAAGTGAGTTAAGCTCCCCCTTAATGTTGCATAATATTTGCCTTTATGTCCAGCCTTCTTGGAAGTCTGGAATGGTATGTGGATAAACATGCTGACTGGAGCAGGTCTGGGTGCAGCAGCTGGCCTGGCAGGTGAATTACTTAATCCGGGCAAGAAATATATTCTAAGTACCAAAGCAGAGATGCAAGAAATCGGCAGATACACAGTTTGGTACGCATGCATGTGTGTTTCGTGTCCATGAATGTGCATATGGACATGTGTGGGGATATATTTGTGTGTGTGTGTGTGTGTGTGTGTGTGTGTGTGTGTGTGTGTGTGTGTGTGTGTGTGCGCGTGTGTATGAGATCGAGGGTTTGGACTGTGAAAGCATCTGGCCATGCCGGCCTGGCTGTGTGCTCCTGCTGTGGGTCAGTAAGGCTGTTTGGACATGAAGCGGCTGTGAGTGTGTGTGTGTGCAGCTCACTGGCTCAGGAGTGTTTATGTCTGTAATAGGCACTTAACCACACAAACCCAGCAGGCAGCTAAAGAGAAACGCCAGAGGAGACGCTCAGCAGCGTTAACAGCAAGTTCTTTAAGTTTCCTCCTTTGTGATAATATGTTTAATGCGGGAGAAAGGGGGGAGGAATGGTGTATCACTTTCACGTAGAGCGAGAGATGGACGAGCAGACAGTGGAGTGCATGGATGAAAAGTGTAAGAGGTGCAGATTCACGCTGCTGGCATTTATCTTTTGTATGAAAAAAGAGAGTGTGAGATGAGGGGTGTGTACAGGGTGTTAGAGGTACACTTATCCATCATTTTGGTGGAGCAGGAGAGAAAGCAGCGTTGTGCCTTGTGCCTGCACGGTAGTGGTGGGTTAATCTGGAACAGAGAGGCGGCGCACGCTGCTCCGACAGGGGGAAAAAAGTTGGAGAATCCTGTGGAAAAGGAGATTCTGATGGAAAACCCATGAAGAAAGCAACGGCGGAGGAGAAGAAAAACAAATTTGAGCGCTGCTGAGGACGAGGGGAGAGACAGAGAGGTACGGGGATTGGAAAAAAAAGAGGGAGATCGGAAGAGGGGAGGGGGACCAAGTGGGAGAGCAGCGGAGAGACACGGGGAAGGAGAGGGAGGTGAAGAGAGCGGAAGAGGGAGGGAGGAAGGAGGTGTGATAGTGGGTGGGAGAGGAGGAGACAGTCTGGTGGATGGGCAAAAAGACAAAGGAAAGAGAGGAGAGTGAAAAGGGATATGAAAGTGGGCTGGTTAGGGATGAAGAAAACTAACAGATGCGTAGAGATAAGACAGTCAAGGTCTCAGGAGGGGGGATACAAGAGAGCAACGTGGAGTAACACAGTGGGTTAGTGAGAGGTAAAGAGAAGGGGAGAAGAGAGGGGGGGGAGGAAGAGATTAAGGAAAAAGGCAGAGTGATAGACTGGCAGGGAAGAGGGTGGAGAGAAGAGCTGGATGAGAGAGAGGAGGGAGGCCGTCTTGTAGAGCGCATACAGCACGCGTGAAGCTGGTGTTAGAGCGAAAGAGAGGCAGAGCGAGGGAGGGAGGGAGGGAGGGTGGGAGGAGAGAGGGAAGCAGAGGGAGGGGGTGAGGTATTTAAACGCCGGAGCAGGACAGCGCAGGCGAAGCTCTGAACTCCCAGAGAGTGAAGGTAGGACAGGGAGAGGAAGCAGGAGAGCAGAGCTTTACAGTTTTTTTTTTCCTGACGGCCAAGCCCACACACACACTCACAGACATAAATACTGCACATACAAACACACGCACTCACCCTCACGCACCCACTTTTGGACTTTCGGCTCATCTGTGGACTCCGAAAGCGGTCCTCTGGAACTCTACCTGTGCCTTTCCTCGCTCTCACTCATCACTCTCCTCACCTCTCCACCCACCTCCAACCTCACAGTCCCTCGCCTGGTGAGGGGCAGATGGCCATGGCGCGGGCCTCTCTCGGGGGTGCCTTAGGCTGTGCCCTGCTGGCCCTAGTCTTGGGGAGCAGCAGCATGGATTTCGGGGCACCCCCCGCAAGCTTCTACCCCCGTTTCAACCCCTTCTTCTTCCTGTGCACCCACCACGGGGAGCTGGAGGGAACCGGGGTGGCAGAAGGTGGGGGAGAGGTGCTACTCACCCTCCAAATTACGGGCAACCCCACCGCTTACACCCCTGGACAGGAGTACCAAGGTGAGCACACCCCCTACGGTGTCCACTTTCTTTCTTTTTCTTTTTTTTTTTTGCTGCATGGATTCATCTTTAAGAGTATTGAATCACATAAAAAAGAAATGTGCTGAATTGATCTGATTGTAAATTTCAGTGGTTGTGCAAAAATAAATGCGTTTTGTATTATTTTCTCGTAGTTTCCTCTTGGGAAGGACTGTCACTTTGACAGCTGTGGAGGTTTCATTCCTGAACTGTGCTGAAATTGTTGCAAAAGGCACAAGAGCCAATTAAAGATATTAAAAAAACAACTTCACAATCGAGAATTCTGCACGCACGTGTGCGCAGCGAACACATTTTCTTTGCAGATGTTTTGGCTTTCGAACATGAGGCTCTGCTGTGGCGTGCGCATATGGGAGCGTGCAGTTTGTGTGGGGTGGCTGCTGTTGGAAACCGGCATTTATGTAACTGTAATAAGTAGTGATGCTGAGTGGGACTCCTGTTCAGCGCCGTGAGCAGCTTTGGTGTTTTACTGAGCTGTGATCCTGATGCTCCATGTGTAGGTGGCTTCTCCACAGGACTAACAGCGAGAAACCTCCAACTGAATGAGAGAGAGAGGGAGAGAGTCGGAAAAACTGTGAGCGAGAACGGACAAACAGAGCAGCACAGAAACGAGGTGCTGGGACCGATAGAAATAAAAGATTCGGAAATTGGTAAACCACGAGTAGAGTGCGCGAGGAGATGGAGATTAACGGCCCCTTTCCCACACTGGTGTGCTGGCACCTGGTTCTGGAAAAAGAAAAGATTCTCTTTGACCTCCCAGACTGTCATCATTGCTCAGTCACTCACTCTCACCACTCTCTTAACACTGGGGACAGTGACCCGCACAGGCCACCGCGGACCGACTGAGGTCACATTCCCATGCAGATATCCTCTTCTCTAAGAGTTGGATGTATACACACTTCATGTGTATTACTGATCATATCTAACTTCCTGAATACACACACACACATTTTGTGTACATTTGTGCTCCCACATCCTTCCCGAACCCCCGTCTTTGTTGTATTCCACCGAATCTGATACGGCAAACAGCGGATTTATTACACTGTTCTTGCGCTGTTAACAGATGCATTCCATTATCATGGCAAATAAACCCCTTCGTTTCAAAAAGGATACGTGCCGCCGAGTTTGTGTAATTGTATACAGAAAGAAAAAAGGATATGAAAACAGAGCAGGAAGGGAGAGGAGTCTGGAAGGAGCTGTATTATCCTCTGTCTGAAAAATAACAGCCCGGATCAGCCCTTCAGTCAAGCACCTTTTAACTGGGGCCGGGCATGTAGCGAGGGCGGGCGGTGGAGAGATTTGAATAACTAGCTGGTGGATGGGAGGGATAGATCGCGCGGAGAGGTTTAAATAATTAGCATTAGAAATGTGGTGGACTGGGAGGAGGGAGAGATTTAAATAGGGCCACGGCTGGGATCGGATGGAGTAGGGGGAGATTTAAATGACGATGAGAGGATTGAGCAGATAAGATACCAGCGGCGGGGCTTGCACGGGAGAAAAAAAATAATAAAAATGACAGGGTTCCAAGCTGCTCACTTTTTTCTTTTCTCCGTCCCATGTTTTGGCACATGATGGCAGCTCATTGTTACATTTCCTGGGGTTTTGACTCAGTTTGCATGGGGAGGGAAGGATAAATGGCAAGTGAGCAAGTGCAACGTGGCTGGCTGTGTGCTTAGTTGTGCAATAAGGGAGCAATCCCCATCTCTGTCTCCTTCTCCCTCTCTCTCTCTCTCTCTCTCATCTGGCTCTCATCTTTGCAAACCTTGATCCATAGATGTTCTAACCACAGTCTCTGGCAGGAATCAGGTGGTTTGAGTGCTAAATATACAGGTGTTGGGATGGAGCAGAATGAGAGAAAAAAGAGGAAGGGAATAAGAGTAATCACACCTTCTGGTAAAGGAAAGTGTTGGTACCATTTTTTCCAGCATGCTTCTCTTATTTGTTTCTCGATTGTTTTGTTTTTTCGTCGCTGCTTTTCATGCGCTCTCTGGGCATTAGTTTTTTCTGGATTACATTTGGTTTAATCTTCTAAAAAGCAACGTGTGATCTAACCGCTGAGAGAGCCGCGTGTGGAAATGGTGGGCGGAAGGCATTAGAAAATGCTGGCCGTGTGGTTGTTGAAGGGGCTGGAGAAAAAGAAAAAAAAAACAGCTGAGGAAAGAGCACAAAAGGAGAGAGGGGTTGTCAGTTGGAGGGAGAGAAAGTTAGAAAAAGAAAAAGAGACGGATGACCCCCTATGAAAAGAGACGGGAGGTGAGTGTCTCACAGCACCACCTCTGTATTTTCCACGGCGAAGCAACAGGAAGATTCTGCGAGGCCCGTTTATCGTACAGTAATTGGGTTTCTGACCTTCTGCCTCTCCGTTGCTTTCGAGTGATAAGACCATGTGTGGGCAGCGCGCTCCGTGTGTGTGTGTGTGTGCGCCGCGGACGAGATTACTGTGTTTAGCTATCAGAATGAAATGACCAAGAGAGGTTGCGTTACTCTCTGTGTGAAATGTTTGAGAGAGGGTGGGTGTATTGGCAGGGTCACTGTGGACAAAAAGGAAAACAGAAATACTGTGGAGACACTATGAACTGCTGGGAAAACAGGAGGAGGAGAAGTGAAAAGATGTGTGGAGATTTGTGTGCCTCCCGGGGTCAATCCGTGTACAAGACAAATGGAGACAGAGTGTCACTCACACACACACACACACACACACACACACACACACACACACACACACACACACACTCATACGGCCCACATATAGCCTTATCTTTCAGAGCAGAGAATGAAGCAAAGAAAAGTAAGGTCACGCCGGGATTTGAGCCCGTCCTCTAAATAATCAAACGACCCTTTTGAACCACTTTTAAAGTAACACTCAGGAAGCGGTTTCTTTATTTCTCTCAAGCATTTTCTGAGAATGTTGTCTCCGACCTTCTTCAACACTGCTGTGGGGAATGCGAGATGTTCTTCGTTCGGCAACCGCATGTTTATAGGAAGCAACATCGCAATGCAAAAAAACCCAACAAAAAACCCCAGAGCTCTGTTTCTAAACACAATCAGAGAGCGCTGTTTCTCATTCTTGTTGGTTCTCGCCCGCCTGCTCTGGAAACGCTACATGTTCACTTTCACAGAAGGGGACGGTGACAGAGCGGAGGGAGAACAGGAAGAGGCAAAAATTCCTCCAACCAGACTGTTTTAGTATCAGAAAACATGACCTTTTCCAGTGAAGCACATTGGATTCAAATCATGGGCAGAGGGGACGCGATTCTACTGTCGTTACGCGGCGTGATTAGAAAGCACAATGGAAAAGATTGGTGAGGGAATTATGTGGCAACGCGGCGTCCTCTGCAAGTCAGTAGAGAATAGCTGGAAAAATGGAGGTGCGTGAGCAGAAATGGGGCCAGAGAGATTGATTGAGTGCCTTTGTGTGTCGAGGAATTTGTACCATTTTTCTGTTGATTTCATTCTCGTTAGTAATGGAGGCGTGTGCACTTGTGGTTAAAGCTACAGTTGTGTTTATCGTGCCAGTAGCGTGGATCACACTGCATGTTTGTTTGTCAAGAATACACTGTTATGTCTGGTGTCAAATAGGCTGTCAATTTGAATGGCTTACATATTTTCCTCCTACCTCTGGTGCTATTTGTCGATCTGGTGCGAGTTGACGAAGAGACGCCTGCCTTCTCTTGACTATAACGGAACTGGATGGCACATGCTTCGCGGCTCTTGAAGCGCCAAAGAGAAATCTGAAAACAAATCGTGACCCGGTTACTTAAAAATACCCACCGACTTTGCTGGATCGGAACTTTTGGCTCTCTGCCGAGCTACACCTGCAAACATTATCGCCGCGCGGGGGGTAGCATGCATCTCTCACGGACGAGAGGCAGTAGCTAGCTAGCTAGCTAGCATATTTAGATTGCCTCTCATCCACGAGTAGATGCACGTTTCTGTCTGCGCTACTATTCGGTTGGCGGATGTTGGAGCAAAAAGTTCCGACATGAAAATGCTCACAACAAGATTATCTTGAGTAACTGGGTCACGCTTTCTGAAGAAACTTGGCAGTTGAGTTTATCAATATAGTGTCTATTATATTCGAGGGGAAGGCAGCTGAAGTCTCCCAAACTTTGCCACTCGCACCAAAACAATCTAGACGGATAAATAGCACTAGAGCTGAGAGAAATAACGTGCACCTTTTTTTTATTTCGGGGTGAACTGCCCCTTTAAGTGAGTGCTTGTGTCCCTGAGCGTGCATTTGCATATGCAGTGGTAGAGTTTTTGTGTGTGTTTCTATATGCAGGGTTGTTGAAGTCGGTGTAGAGCACTGAATGAGCCACTCGTACGAGCCCCTGCCGAGGCACGCGTGTTCAGGTAGGCAGCGTGGCTCTCCCTCTCGCTACGTTCATTGTTCCTACACACTATTGAAAGCCAAACAACATTCAATAGGATTCGGCAGGTTGTCTCTAGCACAGTTGCCACAATAGACAAAAAAAAAACAGGAGGAGAAGCAGCGGTGCGAGGGGGAATGTGACAGAGGGCCAAACAAGAGAGGCTGCTCAGAGGACTAGTTGACAGTACGGGCTGAAATGGCCATTGCTAATCTGTCAATGGTCTCTACAGAAGTCCCCGGTCCACGGAGCTTTTCATGTGCAAATGATTGAGGAGGCCCGAGAAACAATCA
>CAEMYA010000177.1:2421776-2455973 GCA_903131615.1 Diplodus sargus | reverse complement strand
CTTAATGGGAACTCGGAGATAAATTCATCCCCACAAAATGCCATCAGCTCATCCCGTGATAACCTATCTGATTAGACGTTGTGAATCACTTCAGCAGCTCTCCTGCTAACCGGCAGAAACAACTCAGTGTGCTTTGCAAAGGGAAGGAGGCCCATTATCTATCTGCAAAGTTGATTACTCGTCGTGGTTGGGGGAGTTTTTTTTTTTTTTTTTTTTTTTTTTTTTTTTTTTTTCCGTGACTGATGTCTGTAGAGCAGCGAGCCAGTCTTGTTGGAGTGAAGGTCACAGGCACGAGGCCCCGGCAAGGCTCCAGAGAAGAAGATAACATCTTACCATATACCAGGTCGTATCAGTAAAGCCACAGCTGGACATCATGGAAACACATGCTTGAGGCTTTGCGCCGAAACGGCATCAATCTGCCGTGACGTCAGCCGCCCGTCGGATGTCATCATCGCCTTCTGCAGCTCTTAACCTCTGAGGGCGACTGCTAAGGGTCTGTTTTCTGACCCCTGACCACTTCTTGTCAGTGCCGCATTGCTTGGAGCTCTGTTCCCGCAGCGTGATTAGATTTGGCTGGTGTTCCCTGCGCTCCCTCCTTATGTCTCTGTTCGTCTTTTACTGTAACATTTTCTGTTTATCTATTTAAAAGTCCGGGAAAACACTTAAGTATTTCCTACGGTGCGGCAAGCATTGGTCAGTGAACCATCAAACGGCTGGCCTAGTTTTCAGGACCGGGGATGCTGAAAAAGAAGGTATACGACGGAGGAGAGGGGCTAATGGTTTAATAGGGCTCTCTTGTGAGCAAAGCAAAAGCAACATGCAGATAGCACTCGCACTTTTCAAGTGGTCCAAACCCTGTGCATTCATTAGCTCCCCGGCTCTTCAGCCTCTCTGCCTCCTGCTGCTTTGTCTGAATAGGTCACTTCACTGAGTGGAGAGAAGTGTGTCAAGTGTGTTACTGTTTGTCCAGCCTTGCTGGGTGTGTTTGGGTGTTCTGTCTTTGAGGACATTGAATGATGATCCATTCAAAGAGCATTGTATTCACCGAGATATGCCAGTTTCCTTTCTATGAGGGAGCAGATGGGCGAGAAATGAGAATGGATATTCATCGGGAATCTTCCCTTTGTCACACGTGCACGCTTGGCCGTGCACGCAGCACTCGGCTCTTAGTGGGTGATCCATCATGACATCGAGACAGGTCAGATGTTCCACTCGCTAGACGCAAACGTCCTGATCAGCGGGCTATTACAATTCTTTGTGCGGACGTTGCAACAGGATGCGACATGATAATATGAACACGAGGTTGCTATTTTCCTCCTGTCAGGTGCTAAACGGCTGTGTCAAGTTGTTTGCACAGGAACATGCTCTCGCTATCAGAGTATACTGTACAAAACCTATGACAGTGCAAACCTGCTCTGCCTCTGCTTTGTGTTTCCTCACGAGGAGGCGGTGAGCTGCAGCGGCTCCGGAGAATTTGAGACGGCCCAGATGCCACCTATACGCTACATTTCTGGAAAATTGATTTACTGCTTCAGAGCACGGAGAATCGCCTCAGATAACGGTGACATTGCTAGCCTTTGCCAGGCTGGTGGCAGAATGATGCCAGCATGGTGCCAGGTGTGGTAGAGAGAGCTAAAAAAAAAAAAGAAAAAAAACTGAAGGTAGTGAGTGGATCCCTGCCAGGCAGAGGTGTGTGCCTGCGCCAGCCTTATCTGGGCGAGCGGCGAGGAGCTCTTCCAATTTTTATTTTCAATTTCCTCAACGGATTCATTGTCCAGCCAAAACAGGAAAGCTCTTAACAAGCAAAATGCGAGCTGTGTTTTCAGTAACTTTAACGAGTGGGCAGACGAGTGGGCGTAAGTATTTTCAGGATGTTGGAGTGTGTGCTTGCCTTTTGGGGGCTTGCCTGATTTTGGAGTGCCTCGCTGTTGATAATACGAGCTGGGGTGTGCAGATGCTCGGCTCCCGCTGTCCCAGTGTGTACTTGCTCGCTGTGTTTTCGCTCGAGTCTCTCTCCGGCGTCTGGAGGTTTAAGTTTCAGAGATTCCACTCCTGGAACAACCCAAAATATGGTGACATTGTGAGTTTTTTTGGGTTTTTTTCCACGCCTGAAGCATTTCGTAGGATTCTCGTTCGTTGCTCACTCACATTCCTGTTGTTGCTGGAGATTAACTTTGACGAGGAATGCTGAATTTCAGTCATTGTATATACATCAGTCCCCATGGTAAACCCTTAGTGAGAAACAGAACACAGGCTCACAGAGCCCACACAACATCCTCCGGACCCTGAGGGTGTGAGGATGAATCTCAACCACACTGCATTCACCGCCTAAGATTTCCAATTGAAAACACAGGGGACACACCCCTCTACAGTCTATTTAAATTATTTTTTATGGGCACATCACAGTTTCCCCCCTTTTGCGTCTTCCTCTTTGATGTTTACTTTCAACTTACAGACAGGTTGTAAACATAATTATAGGTTGTTTCTTTTTTTTTTTTTCATTCAGAAAGCCTAAACACCAGTCTGCCTGTGACATTAAGAGCTCCGTGTGTCTATGCAAACTCATGCTAATGTCCCCATCCCAATCTACCTCACAACAATGGACCAGTGTTCATTCTCCTTAAGGAGTACCAAGTGGCCCTAAGCCGGATTTTAAAAAGTGATGGATCCTTTTAAACCTTTCTTCCCTCCTCCCCGTCCTTCGTGCTGGACGCGTTTTTCTCATGGGGTGGTTTCCCAGCCGCTGTTGATTAGCGTGTCAGCTTTGCCGATGGCCTCTTCCTTTTAGAGAATGGAGCTCCTGTTGGAGGACTGTGTACCTCCTCCTCCTCCTTCTCCTCCTCTTGCTCTGGATCCTCCTCCTGGCGGCTTCATTGAGAGAGAGAGCTGTAATCCCTGCTTGGGGGGCAGTGTGTCGTCTGTGCTGATAGCATTCAGAGGGCCTTGTAGCGCTCCAATGGACCCACTACAGAGGAGGCGGCGTGGTGCAACTGGCTGGGTGCTGGGCACATGGCGCGTGGCACAGGCGGATTAGCCCCGGCGCTACCCCCCATTCAGCGCCAGCCTCCTTCAAACAAGCTGGCCCTCTCTGCCCACAGAGACACGGCAGGCTGGCCGAGGCAGATTACACATCTGCGCACATGCACGAGCTCACACACACACACACCGCGGCTGAAAGTGACAGCATGGGTGAGGGGGTTAGTGTTTACAGGGCCCCTGAAAATACTTCATTCCCCTAATGCTCTGTTGTGAAATCCCACATATCAAAACTCATACCCACCAGCCCCCACAGGTCTGTGTGTCGTCAGTGAGCACTGACTCAGGATTAGAACATCCACAGAGATGCTCCCAGTAGAAGATAATAAAAAGTCATACATTTCTCTTGCTTTAAGGGTTTCTCAGGAAGATTTCTTGCAACGCATGCTAACCTGTCCCTACTGTATTTCATTAAAAGTATTTGTGTAATGTAGCCAGAGATCAAAAAAATCTCTTCAAAACCAGTCCTCAAAGATAACAAGCTTGTAGAAACAGGCTATCAATGATTCATTCTCTTTTAGATAAGAAATATCTCTCTCCACTGAGGAGCACCCAAAGGAGCAGCATGGCTTACACCTCAGTGGATCAGGTGTTTGATTTTGTCTTGTGGCAACTGAAATTCAGAGCAATCTCACTGTCTTGTCTCACAGTGCTCTCGGGAGTCTGAGCCCGTGTTGTTCCAGCAACATTGTAATTAATGTTGCTACAGGACCACCAGTGAGACTGACCAATCACGTCTTTTTGTTTCTTTTTGTGTCCTAGCTTTGCAACTCGAGAAAATGACCATAAACACATTCGCATGGAAGAAGTTGTAGTTTCTAACATGTGGTTAGCGTTTTCAAAAGATTGATTTCAACCCAAACCATGATCTTTTTCCAAACCAAACATAGCTGCTCTGTTGCCTAAACCTCACCAAACTGTGAGAGACCCTTTAAAAAAGCAAACAATCTGAATATAAGAAACCAACAATTAGTTCCATACAGGACAACAAGCCCGTTCCCCCTGTGCTAAAGTTGTGTTGTTGTCTTATGTGGAAGTTGTCATTTTTTTAGACTGTGTCCAGTCGACCTAAAGGACAGTATCCTTCTTTGGCTGATTTCTTCTGTCAGAGCTGGGAACATGTGTCTGTCACCCAACGCTCAGCACTAACTGTCTGCTGGAAGCAGGAATATGAAATGAGACCGACTCTCAATCACGCACAGCCCCTTCTGGTGATGGCAGTCAATAATGACAAATGCTTATTTATTTAGTGCTTTTTGATCCTGAGAGTAAATATCAGCCCGGTGATGAGCTGGCGACTGGTCCAGGGCGTACCCCACGCCGCCCGCTCGCCCAATGAGATCAGCTCCAGCCCCAACATGATCCTGTAAAGAAAAAGTGGTTGCAGACAATGGCTGGTTAGATGGAGTAAATATCAGGAAAATACCTGTATTCTCAACCTTTAATTTAGATGAAACTGTTTTGGAGTCACAATTGCAGCAGACATGACTCAGACATAACTTGAAGTAATTAAGAAACCCTCAAACTCGCATACTTACCAATTTACAGAGGAAATTCAGGGACAACTGCAGACTCTGTACTTGGGATTGTGAATGAAGCCTGGCTGAAGTTTAAAGTAGTCTACTACTGAACCACAGACGTAAGTATTGTGGTGAACAAATTCAAAAGCAGCCACTTTGGTACCAAACACAACAAATACCAGTAATGGGAGTTTAGTGCAGTACGTAAGCATCACAATGTCTTTGCCGGTGACTCAACACGTTTGTCCGTGTGCACACGTCACTGCGCCTCGACAGCGGAGGATAGCGGCGAGTAATAGAGTAATTGAGCGATCGCCGCTATCGAGTGCGAGCAGAGGTCTGAGGTAGAGGTTAAGACAGAAAAGAGGTGGGGATGAGAGAGGGGAGATGGAGGGAGCGTGACAGCGTTAATTACAGCAATGAGTGCATTCTTACCAAGCTGAGCCGGTGTGATTAAGACTGGATGTCAAGGGAAACGCTCCCCATTGATCCACTGCCAGTACAGACCATCTAGTCTTTCATTACTGCAACCGGCTTGTTAATTAGAAATCAATCTTTCCCCTGCTCTGTGAACCCCGCCCCCCTCCACACCACCGTGCCACTCTCCCTCCACCCAAACATTCATACCCAAAAGCTATGGAGACATGTCAGGCTTTGACTAATGTCAGTGCTTTTTCACTTAGTTGGCCATAATCTGTAATTTTCACGCCAAGAAAGAGCAGGGAGCAGAGAGCAAAATAGTGAGGCACAATATCCTGGCTTCCTTTCCAAGCTCCCAGGACGTCTTTGAGGTCTTAAAAGAACTGCCAAACTTCAGGATTGCTTCAGGATTGAGAACTGAATTCAAATTGACGATTTGAATTACTATTATCGTGTTGTCCTTCTGCTACATCTGTGAGCAATTGTGTATTTTTAGGACCTATGAGGGACCTGCAGATATTTTCTGTGGAAAACGAAATAAGACCAAATAGCACGGTCTTTGTCTCATGTATCCCTCATTACATCAGAAGAATTGCTTCGAATCCCTCCCTAAATCATTTGGTTAAGTCCGTCTATCGACACACATTTTACTTTTATGATTTTGTGAAGTATCACTGTGCAGAATGAAAGATTCAGCATCTTTAAAACCACTGTTTTGTTTTAAACTGCACCAGTTTTCTTACGATGGGTCACATTGAGGATTATAAAAACAAGTGCTGCAACTAAGAAGATGTTGTGTAAGCATGCAGGCGAAGGGGAAAGGGTGTGGAGGAGATACTTCATAGGACTGACAGAGTGGGGATGTAAAGTGAACTCTGTGTAAAGTGACACTTCCATTATTCATATTAGAGCTATTATATCTGTGGTAGCAGGAACGTGGTTGGGGGACCTGCCGGCAGCTCGGGTCTGAGCCTGTGCTGAGAGCTCTGTGTATGTATGCGCTCACATATGCATGCATGTGCATGGAGTAGTTGGTGCTAATAGGCCGAGCAGCTGTCTGGTTTTGCAAAAGGGAGATGTGTCCAGATGTTTCTGGGCAGGAGGTGCTCAAAACTCGGAACAGATGTTACAAGTAGACGGACCCATTTGTGGACAGGTTTTTTGTGTCAGTTTAAAAACATGTAACGATTTTAATTCCATTCTTTTGGTGATAAAGGCATACAATGAAACAACACCACTACCACTTCATCGTCGCTTCCCTTCTGTGAAGTGCGGCCCCCTGAAGTCTTTGTTTCCTAAAAACTCGCACACTTCTGTTTGTAAGAAAAGACTCCCTTTTTTCGAACACTGCAAAAAACAACGTTGCTGTCCAGCATAAAATGAGCACCATCTCTTTTACTTTTCATGAAGCTCAAACAGTTCAAAAGTCCAGGTTGATACTGTGATAAAAACTGCGGTTTGAAGTGTCAGCCCATGAGGATGGCTAAGAAGAGGGCAGGTTCACCTGGTGCTAACTCACTTACTTATTCTCTTTCATCATATAAGCCTTCATGAGCCTGGAATATGCAATGTGGAAAATATAGGGGTGGAAATTCAGCATAAATCACAAACTGGCAGGACTGTTTTGAACGAAACATTTTTAAGTATAATATGAAAATAAAGCATTTGCTTTTAAGGCTATTTCATCTCCGTTGGAAATAATTCAAAGCATGCGCAGTGAGTCATTTTAATAAAACATGACTAAGTGGCTCCAAGACACTGACGTTTAATAAGTTTGGTCTGTTTGTCTCCTTGTATGTCAGAGGAGAGGTGTAAGTTGTGTGTCACAGAAACAGCACATCTCTCACATGTGCACGTGTCGTCTCATGGACACGTGGTGAAGTGGTCTCAGTGTTGTCAGGTTGCGGCAAAAAAGTGCTTGATTGGCTTTTCAGAAAAGTTATTGGGTTAAAAAGACAAACCTGCATTGGCAAGGTAAAATATATGATATGTACATGAGTTTTTCTTTTAGTTTCTTACGTAAGTTTAAAACTCACAATGGCTTGTTTTCGCATGGGACATAACCAGCGGTCATCTGAGTGAAAGTCTTGTACTTTGTCCCATTCACTGCATTCTGGGAACTTTGCTGCTCTTATACCACGTCACCTGATCTCCTCCTTTGCCTCCGTCATAAGTACTGCAGCCACTAGAGGTCGCCGGCTATCAATAAACTTAAATGTGGGTCGTACCACTGCTTGTACAGATGACCTCTACAGCCATTTTTCTAGTGAGGATGGGATGTTTTGATCGATTGATTCCTGCATGTGACGCATGGCTAAATTCTGTTAAAAAGCCAATTAGCGCTATGCTAAAATGAATACTATTTCATAGTAGCTAATTCTAATAATGTCTGTTTCTAGGAGAATTGTAAAGAGTGGTAGAAAAGACACACTGACAAAGGAATACACCTATATTGTGTCTTCCTGAGACTTTCAGTGCCCTTTTACATAGGAATTGATTAAAGCCAGCCAGATTGTGCTTCTGATTTGTAGTGGTCTTTTATGGCCATTAAATGATGAAGAGCGACTTTGAATTACCAAAAGTTCTCTCTGCCTGCCTTGGATCTATCACATTGCCTCTTTTATTGCGGTATTAGCATGCGCACCCAACAGAACAGAGGTCTAATAACGGAGGTGATTCGGTGCTCACTCTCATATCAGATATTGGATATGATGGCCTGTGGGACAAATTTCTGAAACGTCAGTGCAGAGAGATTTTAAATTCTCTGCACCTTGGTCATTGTTCTGCAGACCCCTAGCGATCAGCTTATTGCTGACTTTGGCCAATTAAATGGTGTGTGCCCAGATAAGAGCGCAGTTGTGTCTTTCTGCTTGTCATGATAAAGAACTGCTTTCTTTATTCTGGAATGATCTGGGTATGGAGTGGTTGCTCAAATGACAAGGCTTATGTGGTTAGATCTGTCAAACCAGACTGAAAGGATGTCACTAATGTTGACATGAGCTCCCGTCCCTAAATGTCTCTGTAAATCCTTGCTCTTCTTTGTCTCAAGGTCTTGTTTTGACAGAGGCCTTCCGGTCATGGCTCGCTCAGTTCTGAAGCAGTTTGTGACGGTCTGTTGGCGATTCTGTGAGGTGGGGGACAGACCAGCTGTGGGAAGGGGACGGGGGTCACATAGGCTAAGTGTCCTGGTGTCCCTCAGAGGGACATAGCAGGCAGCGAGGTTATAGGCTGTGGTTGACAGCTTGGCCCTCATTACCTCCTTCCTGTTTCCTATCAGGGCAGCTCCTGGTGGAGCAGGTGAGATGGAAAGGGAGTTATGCAACAGTGTTGGTCTTTGTCCAATGTCTACATTTTGTCTGTGTGTACTTTCACAGCTGGCTTGATTGTTGTCTCTGAGTGTTTGTCTGTGTTTTGTTGTGTGTTTGTAGGTTTCCATGCAAAGACACTGTGATGATGAGATGTCTCTTTACACATATTGATGGATGTCTTTAGTGCATGTGTTGAGCTTGGTGTAGACATATATATATATATTTAAGGTTACGCTGTGTGTTTGGGTAAGAAGTTGCGGTTTGGGTTTTACCCCAGTCTTTTAAGTCTGACTGGGCTTCGAGTGTTCTCCTACATTCCTTGGATATCCTCTGGGGAAGGCTAAAGCTGTATGCAGTGGCAACTTTCCTCTGTAACCTGCGTTTGTTTACATCGAGAATGTTTATATTTTCTGTTTCATGGTTCCCACGTCAAACACCTTGGCTCTTGGTCGTGTGTTAGCGTGCTCAGTCTGACTCTGGTCAGTAAAGGAGGATGCCTTGCTTGTCAGGACTGGATTGCTGAAGCCTTTTCTCTGTCTGCAGAACACATGGTGTTGATCATAAGGACAGCTCGCTCTCCAGTCCTGGCAGCCACCAAGCGACAGAGGGAAAGAATCATGGTGTTCTTGAACCTTATTACAATATAACCCTTTACAGCAACCACCAATTATGCATCTCATTCTGAATGGCATTCCCCTTTGTTCTGAATCTTCACTAAATATCTTGCTTTTTAAGATGCCTTTAATGAGCAATTATGCCGAATTTGGTTGCTCGTTGCTTCGGTGTTCTGATCTTTTCTCATCCAGTTGTATCTTGTTCTTGCACTTACAATGCTGCCTTGTCCATTCCCTTCTCATTCCACCAAGATTTCATCAAGATTGATAAAGACCAGATCCACATACGAGAACTGTAGCTTATCAAAACCCATTAAGAGTCTCATGGCAGAGATCGGTACTGAGATGAGATCTGTGTGCTGTTTGAGCCCTCTGAACAATGAAGCGATGAATAATGTCCAAAGCTCGGAGAGATGATTTGCTGTCAAAGCCAGTCTCAGGTAAAGAGAATAGCCTTTGAGTTGTCATAGTGTGATGCGCTCCTTCTGAACATGCGGTGTTCAGTTAGAAACTATGAAGAAAAGCCGTGTCATAACTGATCTGGCCTCGTTGATTCATGGACATGCGTTCCCAGTGGAGCTGTATCTTCCTTGTAAGTCAAATGTCAACCCTTTCGCACATCACTAAGAATGAAAAGCATTGTACATTGTTTGCAGAATAATATGACTTGTAGATGATATGTAAATAGTGCTAGCCCAGAATTCATAAAAGAAGAAAGGAGCATAAAAACTCAGTTCTTATACCCTGGAGACTTCTTAAGAGGAAAATCCTCAGGAAGAGAGTGAAATGATCCTCCTTTTTGTGATGAATAGCTTGCGCACCTGTGCACCTGTGCTTGCTCGTGTTCCAGCATGTGACACACAGGCTCATATGAACGTAAACAGACACACGCATACATCGCATCGTATGAGAGCAGCACAATGAAGTGTGATTCTGGAGCAGATTATGTGTGAGGAACAGGATGTGTGTGACAGAACTGCCTCTTCACTCCTGTTTTTCTCCACGGCTGTTGCAGGGGTGAAGCCAAGTTGAGCAGGCAGGAAGGCTTCAACTCCCCTCCTCGGTAAACAGAGGAGAACCTCGACAGAGCGATTTGGACCGAGAACAAGAGTGGTCTGTGTGATATAATCTGATCACGAAAGGACCTGTAAACCGGACCCGAGAGATTAATTGCTTTCATTCAGCCCTTTTGCAAAACATGTCGGGGATGTTGTGGTTAAACAGACCTGTAGAAGCTCAGTGTCTGATCTAGTGCTTCACAGCGGCAGATGGCAGTGCCGGCAGGCCAGGATGGTGCCAGAAGGTTACGCAATGGAATGATGCCTCTAAGACCTGACTAGAACACCGCATGACACATATATGTGCAGAAACACACTTCCCACACAATCTTCTCAAACTGTACAGACGTTCATACTCAACGAGATTCGGTTTGTCTGCATTCTTGGACTCGGGGTCAGTTTAAAGGACCGCACTTTTCCTTCCTTGTCAGAAGGAAACTAGCGGCCTGTCAGTCGTGGTGTCACGTTCAGGTGACTGACAGTTTGAACCATTTCAGGAAGCTCAGGGTGAAGTGGCACCCCGACATTGGCATGGCCAGGGAAACAGATGGAACTATAGCTTCCCCATGGTCTGGCCTCCATTTCCTGGTCCTCTCTGGGGCACGTGTGTGTCTGCCAGTGGGATATGGGTCAGATGGTCGCCTATCTTTATCCAGATTGTTGCCAGGAAAACCTCCATCCATTTGGAAACAAAAAGGGCGTCCTCCTGGTTCACTTGGAAAAAAAAAAAAATGGGGATTTCATTGATGATACTTCTAGCTACAGCCTCTCATTTGTAAGCCTTTGCGTTTCAAATGAGTTGCCTCGCTATGCGGCTCTTACTTCCTTATTATATAATCACGCCACTCTACAGACTATAATATTTTCTGTCTGTGGTGTAAGTGGGTTTTACCAAATCAAATCAGAAAACCACATCGTCTAGCTGTGCCTTTTCAGCCTTGGGTCATTTGTAATTATTTTTTCCAAGACTTGTTTAAGTAAAGTAAAGGTTATGCATGTGGGTGTGGTGTCGGGTGGTGGGTGTGTTTGTACACAAAGAGCAGAAAGGAGCTGTTCAGTCCATGCCAACACACGGGGACCAGGCTGCCACATAAATCTTGTCTTCTCTCGGAGCTCGCAGACTTTTGTCCAGCTCCGACCCAAACCCTCACCATGCTGTTTTCTAAGACTAAGCTCATGCCACCAATTGTTGCCAACGGCAGTGTCTTCCTTGCTTTTTCTTCACCTAAAGGAGACGTTACTATTGCTTTAAGGATGCCACTGGGCTCGATTTTTCATGTCCCAGTGATTGCTGACCCAGCATACAGCGGGCCGCACTTCGGTCTTGGTTTTCCACTACTTAACAGACCTGCGTCTTGTTCAAGGAATCGACCAAAAACCATATATCAATCATGGCTGCCCCCTCACTGCTTGTACTATAAATAAAGAAACAACCAGAAAAATTGATTCTCTGTCTGCCTCAGATGCATTCGTTTCCAAAGGCAACCACACACTGCTTTGGGACTGGTGTAAAACCGTACTCTAGTATCTCATCAAATTTTAAACATCTGTTCACTGTCCTCTTCCAGTACCTTGTTTGCCCCACGTTTAAGGATGTTTCTGAAGCATTCAGGTTAATATGATGCAGCCAGGTAACCACAGGAGTTAATGCACTGCTGGTGTTCCTGATTGCAAGGTAGAATCCTAGCTGATGAATTAATCACAACAATTTTAAACCAAGAATTGGCGAGATGAAACAAGTACAATAATGCACATGGATGAACTTAGATGGAAAAAGGGCTTTTACATTTACCGGCAATTATTTGTGATCTTATTTTTGCTGAATGGAGTTTTGCAGAGATTAATTTTCCATTGCAGATTAGTCGTCGCTGGGCGTATGAGCTCTGAGGGGACGTGTCAGCAAAGCCAGTATTTTGCTTGCGAATTTGTGTGTGTGTGTGTGTGTGTGTGTGTGTGTGTGTGTGTGTGTGTGTGTGTGTGTGTGTGTTTGCTAGTACTTTGTGCTTTAACATTACTCCTGGTGGATCCAGAGAGGTGAAGAAAGCCCCGGGCCCATCAATAGTTGAGTAGGAGCACGGTTGTGTGTGTCTGTAATGAGGCATACCACATCGCATCATCAATATTACATGCTGGCTTCGAGCCAGGGGATGTGCTCTGTGGTGTGTTCAAGTATAAAGTATGAGCGTGTGCATGTTGATGCGAGTGCTATGCATACAGTGTAATGAGTGTTTTGTGAGACCTATGTCAGGTGCACTCGCAACTGCCAGCTCCAGACTACGTGACCGCGTGGAGGTCCCGGTGTGGAGTTAAAGTGGGAGGGAGGGATCGGGAGCAAAGGGCGCCTGTAGGTCACAAGCCAAAGGGGCACATAACTGCTGGAGTGAGAGAAGAGCTGTAACATCCACATGTTACTCTGCCAACACCAAACCCAACCCCAAATAATAACCAGGCTTTCAGAACTGACACAGTACTTTTCTCTTAGTGCTAAAGTTTATCTTTGTGTGTTTTCAAGTGCAAGTCGGTATGCACGACTTGTATTAAAACGCCTCCTGTGATTTAAAATGGCCTTTAATGCAGCTTTATGCATGTCCTTAATCGAAAATCTGTTTCCACCCTACACTACATGTTTCATAGTGAAGCCTTTAGTCTCTTTTAAGTCTCTCGGTAGGAGGAGCCAAAAGTTAGGGTTGCATGAAATTAGATTTTTGCCAATATCCGATATGCCAATATCGCCTAACTCATTTTGGCTGATATACGGACATATTATTGAAACCTAACAGCAAAAGGGCATCAAGCCTCTCCTGCGGTGAAATTAACTTATTATTATGCATATTCTTATTGTGATGGTCCACTGGCAAATAATTTTCAAAATGAACACACTCGCTGGGCAGAGTAAGGGAACTACTCAAGTCAGCGGTTCGAGCTGGTGCGCATCACCAAAGCGCCGCCGGATTGGCCTGTAATATCAGCAGATACGTTCATGTTAGGCCGACGTTTAATTAAAAGCCCTCAGCCGCCAGCACTGACAAAGTGCCAATACTATTGTGCATCCCTACCTAAAATCCAGTCCAGATGTTTGGGTAAACTGTGCCAGCCAAACACCTGCTTTCTTCACACGTTACCAAAACACACACAAGAGCACAAAAAGTGTGCACACACACATCCTCACGCACAAACAGAGCCTCCTTATGTGTTAGACGAGAGTGCTAATAAAGTTCAGCCCCATTCCCGCCTCATGGCTTCTCATCCCCCTCGGCCAAGTGAACAGTACTCAGAAATGAAGTATGGACAAGAATTTTAAAGGCTACCATCAAAGGCCCCCAGCCTCCTCCTTTAGATCTGTGTGTGTGTGTGTGTGTGTGTGTGGGGGTGTGTGTGAGAGACAGAGACACAGAGAGAGTGTGTGTGTGTGTGTGTGTGTGTGTGTGTGTGTGTGTGTGTGTGTGTGTGTAAAGTACCCCCACAGGTGATTGGATCTCATCTCATCTCATCCCATCTGATTGGCTCATCCGTCTGTAGCGTTCCACGGGCGGGTGAGAGTCGAGTGTTAGAGGCCCCGTCTAAATAATTTAGATCTTGCATTTGTATTGATCAGGTAGCGCTGCTCTCCGTGGGCCACTCCACTACTACCCATCCTCTCCATCCCTCTTCGCCCCCTGCTCTTGTTTTTCGATTGTAACCTTGTGCCCCCAGCTTTGCCTCCTCTCCCCTCCCCTCCGCTCCTTCTCCCCCCCTCCCACCCCAACCTCCACATCAAACGGAGAGCAGGCACACTGCTGCGAGGGAGCAGAAAATGCATGAGAAGGGAGTAGATGGGGAAAGTGCAGGAGAGAGCGTTTTTTTATTATTTTCTTTTTTTTTTTACCATGATTCCTCAAATAGGAGCGAGGCTGAGGGAGAGAGGCTGGAAGAAAGGTGAAATGTGGATAAAGAAAGAAATAGCATGGCGGAGGCAGAAAAAAATCTTTTCTGTGTGTGTGTGTGTGTGTGTGTGTGTAGCCCATGTGGAAGTGTCTGCGGAGAGTAATGGAGTATGTGTAACCTTGGTGATGCAGGTCAGTGGAAAAGCAGAAATGAGCATATTGTGTGTGAACGGAGGCTGATGAAGCCCGGTCAGTGCTTTACACCCGGTCCATTACTCCATTAAATACTGCATCACGCCACGGCCTTGGATCAATACAACATAATGTAAACACTCATAACCTGTCTCACCACAATCCGGAATGCATTTGTTGAATGGGTAATGTATTCTTGGGGAGCAAAAAATAGCATAAAAGAAGAGCACACGTATGCTCAGCGTGGACATGATAATTGCTTGCTTTGAATGAGGAGGCCCCTTTTCCCTGCGTTCTGTTGATACTGCGGTGTTAGAGGTGCGCCGAGCAACATGGATTGAATATGATAATTCTTCTGTTGCCAAGCAAAATATCTGCCTTTCTCACAATACGGCTTCTTGTACACGCTGTACATGCTGATATAATTTTTGGCAGCGCTCACACAGCTGACAAGAAGAAGGAATACAGAGATATTACTTGTGGCTCGCGCAGTGTTATTGGAGCCGTTCATACAACAGGGAAATATTTAGAACTTATGTTTGTTGGGCAGTTTGGATGACGCCATGGAGAGCAAACCCTTCTTTGACAAATGCTAGCGTGCCGAGCATGTACTGTGTTTGACGCATGCCGCCATTAGTGCTTCTCCATTGGCAATTTTGGCAGCTCTGATTTGAACCGTTGCGCCTTGATTTGTGTTTCAAGCACCAGGTCAAACGGGCTGAGTTGTCTCAGTAATGATCTATCTTTGGAGTCAGGTCAAAGCTCACCATGGTGTTAGGGTGCAACCAGCAGTTATTTAAAATTTTATTTCTCACAATTAATCGATGAGTCCTTTAAAATGTCGAGAATATACGTCCATCACAATTCCCCGGAGTCTAAAGTGAGCCAGAGCCCCTTTTTTTCCCAACTGGCAGTCATTTACTATCATAAATGACAAAGAAAAGCAGCAAGTCCTCACATTTGTAGGAGCTGGATCCAACGAGTGTGTGACGCTGTTGCTTTGATAAATGACTGAAGCGATTAATCAGTTATCAAGATAGCTGCCGATCGATTTCCCTTTGACTGTGACTAGTTGTTGCAGCTCAGTCAGGGATGACCGATGGCTTCCTCTTCCTCTTTCAGATCCACTTTGTCATCCCGTCTCTGTTTTTCAAGAAATAAGTGGTAGATGCCAAAAAAAACCTGAAACAGCCTGAAATTGCATGATGACAAGCAGGTGGCTACCGACAGCCGTTGCGCAGTGCAGTCGTAAACAGCACGGGAGAAGGTGCAGCTTTTTAAACGTCATCGACTCAAGACCAGCGCATTATATTAACTGACATTATATTCACATTTCCATAACTGTTGTAATGGAAATGTGAATCCTCTCGTGTTTGGAAAAGGACTTTCAGTAATTGTTTTGGACGTTTGCAAGTTTTCGGCGGAGGATTAAAACAATAGACTTCGACTACATAGTTGCAGCAAGTGTCAACCACATGCTTGTATGTACACTTATAGATTTGTGTGCAATATTTAGAAACTTTGGCCCTGCGGCCTTAACATGTATGTGATTTACTGCTGTATACTGTAAAGTAGAGCAGAGAGCATCTTAAATGCAGCATTGGTGCTATACTGTAGCTGTATCTGTGTGTAGAAACCTGCGACAGTCAAAGAGAGGAAGAAATGTCTGGATACAATAAAAGTGAGTTGTAGGATGAATTATTGAGGCTGTGACATGGAGGGGAGAGATGGGCTGAACTGTGCTCTTCAGACAGGGTGTAGCACATCCAGCATACATATACACATGCGGAACACACACATTCAGACGCACACACACAAATACACACACGATTGCTGGGCGCCTGGTGCGAGTACGTGTTAATGCAGTCACCCAGACAGACAGACAGACAGACAGACAGACAGGCAAGGAGACTGGGCCACACAGGAGTCTGCCCAGATTTCCCACATCGAAAAACACACCAAGCCCAGAAGAATAAACGCCCCCGAGACCAAACTGACATGTTTCTATTCTTTCTACGCCCGACGCCGCGGGTGTCTCCTCCTTTTCCTATTCACGTTTCCCCCCCGAAAGCAGGGGAGATTCCAGGGTCAGGAAATAACAATGCCTCCATCTTTTCCCAACTGCAAGGGGCTTCATTCCTCAGTGTGTGAAAGTGTATATTTTGGTTTTGTCGGCTCCTTTGAGCCGCAGACTTTTCCCCTGTGCTCTGATCTGTCTGGCTGGAAGCAGTCCAGTGGCTGAGCTCTTTTCCTCCGGTGATGTAGCCGGCTCTGTGGTCCCGTCACTCAGGGCCTTTGTTTACCGAGTGGATCGATAGTTAACTTGCTGCTGGATACACTAAGCTGTAGATCTGTACAGCTGGATAACAGACCTCTGGCAGTTTTCTGCTCTGCCCCGCTGTTTGTGGTGACCTGCGATGAATAGAGGCTGAGCTAGGCTATCAGGGTTACGGCCAATTAGCTCATCAGTCTCTTCTAATATGGTTGTCAATAGCGTCAGGCTTTGATTAAAGCACGGTGATTTGTTCAGGATTACACTCCTGAGCTGTTTGGTGTGAGTTGATGTTACCGTGTTGTTCTTTTGTTCGACTACTTTAAAAGTGACTCGAACTGCCATTTGGCAGGCTCCTTTGTGTTTCTCTGTATATCCGTATCCGTACATCCATATTTATTTATCTATTGCTCAATAAGTAGTTTATTATAAGCTTTGTTTTGTCTTTTTCACTATCATAGACATAAACACGGGTGCCATATTTAACATATTTGCCCTAAGCACCCTATTATTACACCAATTTAAATCACAATACCTGCATTGTTGGCACAAGGGTTGAACAGAAAAAAGAGAGAAACAAATCTATATGAATAAAATATATAACACCTGCTTGCACATCTGTGTGCCCTCCTCACCTCCTGCAGGGCGTTCGGTCTCATCTGCCTCACAGCTAATGGTCACTTTACATTAACATGTGTTAACACCTGAGCACGGTGCTCATTAGCAGCACCATGTTGGAGAGCTGTTGTGTGTATACGCTTGCAGACTTCCTGTCCACACGAGTGTACATCACCCAGGCTAATTATCGGTGTAGCTTCGAAGTGTGAGCACAACCTAGTTCTTGTGATCTTTGACACCTTATCAGTGGCAAATTTGCAGTTTATCTTCCAGTGAGTTAACAATAAAGGGCCGCTAAAACATAAGAGAAGAATGTACTTAAATTTCTTATTTCCTGTTTTGCTTTGTGACATAAAGACCAGCTGATTGTAGAACTGCAGTAACATTCAGCATCTTCCTTCTTCTGTCTCTTCAGTAACCATCTCCACCAGCGTATCCTTTGATGGTCTGCTGGTGACGGGCCTCTACACCTCCACACCAGTCCAGTCGGCGCCCATCCCTGCCCCTGCCGCCTTCGGCTTTGGTAAGTTCTCCTAAGATACTGCTGTAATCTGTTTGGAGAGGCTTCCTCAGCCGTGCTCCTCATGCCAACACAAGCCTCTCATCAAATGCTCAACTTAGCTTGGCCTTTTAACACAAACAGACTGTCAGATACTTTAGATTGTGTCTCAGTTCTGGAACTATGGAGTATCACGGCGAGCACGACCCAGCTCAGTGATCCGCATCCGTTCCCAGAAAGAGCATAAGACCACTTCCCCACTCCGGCTGTGACAGGCCTGTGATGAATGATGTGACCATCGGGTTCGGCCAGATGCGTTTTCATTGATGCTCGGAAGAAGAAAAACAGAAAACTGAATATGAGATGAGGAAAGGATATTGTGGAACGAAGCGGCAAACAAATGAGGCCTCAGAGAGACAAAACCAAACTTCAACTATGAAAAAAAGAATAATGGTCATCAGGTCAGCTGGACGAATGTTGAGTTGAGAGAAAAAAGTGCAGCTGTCTGGATGAATCGCATTTGGTTCACTAAAATACACGGTCATATTGATCATTACAGAAAGAAGTGTTTATGGGTTTTGGAAAACATTTAAGGAAATGGGCACTATTTAATTTTGTTGTTGGTTTGCTGTAAAAACTGGCAACTCTTCTGTCCAAAGTTGTTATCAGAATTATTTTGTTGTCGTCAACATGTGTGTGTGTGTTCCTCTTGTCTCTGAATTTACAATGTGCTTTGTTTTTATTCCAAACACTGCAAAATACACAGACAAACAGTTGTTTTGACAAGTGCAGTCTAATTACACAGTAAAGAGGCAACTGAAAATAAAGTTGAGTGCGACCCATTTCTGGACACACAATGAGGATTTTTAGACTCAGATGAAGTGTGTGCGGATGGAGCCCCTGTGTGCAGGGGTGGGGGCTCTCTCGGGGTGATGGACTGGACATAAAGAACTCCTTAGAGAACAGGGCTACTGGCCCAGAACTGCTGCCCAGCGGGCTCACTTATCCTGACTAACTCCACTGTTCTTCAGACGCTGACTTCACCCCGGCCAGGGCAGCTCTTCGCTCTTGGCAGCGCTGTTTACTGGGGAGGCATCCAAGCAAGGATTGCGTCACCTTTGCTTCACTCTCATTAATTTGAAAAGTTTTAAGAAAAGGGCTGCACAGACTGATAGGCAGCAGCTCGTAAGACTTTGAGTTTTCTGCACGGTGTGTGTTTGAATAAGTCTGGAAAGCTTTTCCGTTATAATATGTGTAATCTGCAAAGCAGTGATGCCATATAGGTTTCACAGCGCCAGCCACTGGATCTGTCCTCAGCAGAGGAGATCTCCGCTCCACTGACTCTCCTGCATCCTCTCAGTGTAGACTTCTGGACTCAATGGAGCCTTCATAAAGGCGGAATAGAAGCTTGATTTATTAGTGCGACCGTAGCCCTCTTTTTGGTTCCCATGGTGGCACCGCTGTCTACGTGCACATTTTTCCTTTACTTCATTTGTCTGCACAATTATTTTGTAGATGGGAATTTTGCGAGACACCCTCCATACCCTAACTGGCAGCGGCCTGGCTGGTCTACAGACAGGGTGTCACATCTGTGGAGCGACAGCTCTTCAGCCTTGGGAGGGCTGAAAAAGAGATGGTCCCAGAGAGAGAAGGAGAGCTTCGTCAATGAGCTCACAAAAACCCTGGTGACATCACTGTGCATAAGAGAGCCAGCGTTCGAGCGAAATGCTTTGAAGATAATGCAGTGGAACAATAACGGAACGAGACAGCACTTGATGCTCATTGTTGTTGTGACAAATATAAAGGGATCTGTGAGGACGAAAGGGTCACACAACTCCACAAGGGAGTTTTACAAGCCTGGTGTTGAGTGTAGAGCGTCTAAGACAGGGTGGGGCTCTAATCCCATCGGAGGCACGTAGGGGACACAGCGACACATGGACAGCAACATGTACACACACACACTCACACTCACACACACACACACACACGTAGAATTCAATAAAGAAATAACCACCCACTCTCACTCAAAAGCGCGTACACACTCCAGCTGTGTACAGCTGTTAGCGCCACGACTGGCTGGGGGGAACATGTGGCTGACAGATGTATCAGTGCTAGAACCAACGTGAACCTCAGCATGGGGAGAATGAAACCTCAATGAACCGCCACCACAGGGGGGGGCGGGGTGAAGATCAGCGGTAAATTAAGATCGCTGAATGTGTTTGAGATTTGAAATCATAAGATCGTGCTCAGTAAGAAAGGAGGGAAGACTATTAAGGTGGTAGATCTTTTTAGGAGTCAGTGGAGAGAGAGACAGTACGCAAAAGCAAGACAGAGATAGCCGGAATAAACAGACAAAGGCAGTGATCTGTGGAGACGGAAAGGTTGGTGTTGTCTGTGTGGGGATGTCTCGTGGTTTGTGTGGTCGGAGCTGTTGCAGCGAGTAGACAGGACGGCCTCGACGGAGAGAATTCCCCTCCCATGTCACCCTCCGCTGCTTTTTACGGAGAGCTCATAAAACCACTGCATGTATATATGCATGACCACACTGCATGCAAATACGAGCGCTCTATCACCAGCCCTCTTCCTCAGTCTTTTGTGTTTTTCTCTTACCACGTGGATTACTGTACACACACACACAGACACCGGGACGTGGAGACGGAGACAAGGACGTTTTACGAGCTTCCACTCCCTCTGAATAACAATACACTTCACGCTACATTTGGAATAAAAATGCGAAGCTTTGAGGGACTTGACTTTTTTTTTTTTTTACTGCGTCGTCAGAACTTTACACCCCCTCATTGTCAGATTAGCTCGAATGCGATGGAGCAATTGGAGTGGCACCCGGGGCAGTCTGAGGAATGCCTTATTTTCTGCTTCTGGGCTGAGCTGCGGCTCGTTCCTCCACCGCCTCAAGGCAGGAGATCCCCCCCCCACTAGCCGCCTGGTGGCTAACCACAAACCTTTATGATGCTGTAATTGCTTTGCTATGGCTGGTGCAAAATCATACAAACTCGAGCTAAAAACAATGTTGATAGAGGAGTGTGAATCGCCTGTGGTTTTTTAAAATGTGCCCATCAGGGGCCTGATAAACTAGTCTGGCCGAAGCACAGCTGCAGCTATGTTTCTATTTCGAGGTCCGCAGGGCTGGCAGGAAAAACTCAAGGTGTCAGTGAGGGATTCATTTAGTCACGATATCCAGTTAATGGACGAGGTAGTGTGTAAAGTGATTCATTTCGTTATATTGCGTAGTATAGTTTGACAACCTAATTGCACATCAGAGACCTTTGCAGCACGTTTTACAGTAAAACTTTCAGATGCTGTGTGTGTNNNGTGTGTGTGTGTGTGTGTGTGTGTGCAACATGCGCGGAGGGGATGTCTACACACACTGCCAGAAAAGCAACATGAGTCTGGACTGACTCAGCTGCTGGAGAATTCCAACAGCTCCGTGTTTTTCCCTCCTTTGACTTTTATTCCATTAAGAGCTCTTTCTTTCCATTCCAGCCTCTTGGCTCTCTGAAAAGAACTCACACAGCTTTCAAGTTTGGCGACGACGTAGATTAAGCGACGAAAACAATAACTTATGTACCTTCCTATTTATTTCATCTGGGTTTACATAGGCAGCAGTGTCGCACAGCAGTGATGAGGTGACTTATTGGACCCTACAGGCCGGGGCCTGGATGGAAATAAAATGTCACATGTGGTCTGATTTGCATTGCTCCCCTAATGGCAGAAATTTTCCCATCACATCATTACCCACTCAAACACAAAGACAGAACAAGTATTCATCCTAAGCGTCTCCAGATTCATAATTACGATGACGAACAAAAGGCACTTGAAATGGAGGAGAGAGCTTTGAAAGCAGACAGGAGAGGGAAATGGATGGGCGAAAATGCCAACATGGGGCTGACAAAGTGCTCGAGATTAAGGGAATGAGCGCGAGAGGAGAAAATTGGAGAAAGTGTGCGTGAAAAATGGCAAAGAGGGACCAATGAAAGGAAGACAGTATGTGAATGATGTAAGGAGTGGGGGGGTAGGATGAAGATGAGAGGAATGGCGTTCCATCACTCCCCCTGACGGAGTGGCTGATTGGTGTTGCCGTGCCAATGCTGAGCTGCTGAGAAACCGGTCATTGATGGATGGCTCGTTTGCAGGGTGATGTTTATTTTGTCGTTAATTTGCATATTTGTATGTATTTGCGGGGCGGCTGGCTTCTGCTCGCAAAGGATCAGTCCCCATCTCAATATGATGAATCTGGCCGTCTGACAAAATGGACAGCTTAGTGACAGGGACATCCAGCCGACACTCTGTCCCCATGACGGATGGGCTCATGCTAACGCGCGGCGCGATCAGAGATGAAATCCTGCTGCACCTTGACCTGCGGAGGACGGGCCAGGAGGGGGGGGTGTGCAGCCAAAAGTGCAATCATGCCTACAGACTAATTTTAATGCGGAAATAAAAACATATAGAGTTACACAATAATGAATGGCCCATGCTTCTCATTATGCACAATTACGCATTCAAATCCTGACGTCTACACGCTCATCCATCTCGAGGCTGAAGGTCGGCTGTCTGTGCCCTCTCGCCACCAAGCCAGATTGAATGTCAGCCAGAATGTCAGACTATGAGAGATGGCAGCTCATCATGTCAGTATTTACAGAGACACACTCGCAGGTGTGTTTCCCGCCGAACAAAGGGCCTTGTTTGGGAAGTGCTAACAGTCCCAGGGGAGCGCGAGTGTGCTCCTGCATACCCCCTTCCATCAATGGGATGAGGAGAAAAAATAGGGATGGAGGTACCGTGTAGGGTAGGGAGAGATGGAGGATAAAGAGGAATGATATAGAGAAAGGGGTGGTGCAGGGAGGAGAGAAGGGGCGAGGGGAAGGGGGTTCCCATGGGGAGGGAAGCTGTCAGTCCCTGGGAGACTTCAAACGCACTGCAGCCCTGTGATCAGCCTGCTCCCTGGCTCTCTGCTGACAGCTCCCTGACTGCGCCGCTTAGACTCCTTCACACACACACACACACACACACACACACACACACACACACACACACACACACACACACACACACACACACACACACACACACACACACCATCTTGCTTGCTACCATAAGAGCTCTTCCACTCTGTGATTTATCCGCTCATACCACAACACATTCAAATTCCATTGACATACGCACACTCATGCTGATTCTCACACTCAGGATGCGCGTCTGTGACACATTTGCTCCGACATCCCTCCTCATCGCAACCTTGAACACCGCCGAAGTTCCCCCCGTTGCAACTCCGTCAAGGACGGCCGCACAGTCCCAAACTGTTGCTCCCGAACTATGAGGCGAGGTGGCGCTGGTGTTGCTGATGATAACGACGATGATGACTTATCTGAGCCATTACTCCTTCTCTGCTCAGGGCTGAGGCACCCGAAGGCAGATCCCTCCTGATGATGAATTCATTAGCGCGGAAGATGAAATGAGTTGTCAGGGGCAGGGTTATGTATGGGAGGTGATTTGTGTTCTCTGCGGCAAAGAGTTAGATCAGACTGGAGATCGGCCGGGTCGGCTCGCTGTAAATCTGCCTGCTTTGCTGGCACAGGACTTTCCCAACCCTCCGTGCCCAGAATGAGCCTCTGTTCTGTCCCGCCCGCCCCCCCGATCTCACTATGCATGGAAGCTGCTAACAGGTGGCTAAACATTTGGGTGCTCTCGGAGTCCAGAGGAATGCTCGGGTGATTATGCATCACAAGCCATGTCGCCGTAGCTGCTTTCTATGAGCAAAGCCTCCTTAGAAGCACAGAGCAAACCTACCTTCAAAGAATTCCAACAGAATATAACATAATCCATTATTAATGTAAGGTTCAGCCACAGCAGACTCTGGACTAGTCCATTAGTGCTGGCCATACATCCCAGCAGCATAGGTCTGGTGGCCTCTCAGGTGTGATGGTACAGTAGAACTGCCGGAGCACTGCAGCTGGAAATTTGCTGGTTCACTAAGTGTACACTGGCTCTCCTGGAAAACATAGTCCCTTCTTTGAACTCCCACGGCTTCACTAGGTGTGCTCTCTTCTCTACGTGTACGCGGTTTACAGCATGTCTTATGTTCATGCATATGTGAGTGAAGCTGCGGATTTTTTTTTTTCAGAGAGCACAGATGTATTTGTGTGCACATGCTGAGAATTTGAGTGCTTTTTCCCTCCCTCGCTGTATTTTTTGCATCCAAATGTATGGTAAAAAAGGTCCAGGGTGACTGGGAAAGCAGAAATAGGGGAGAGCAGGAGCTGGACCGACTGCGATAGAGATTTCAAAGCGGTGCCTTAGATGCTGGCCGTTTTTTTGTTATTTTTATTTTTTGTATCCTGCAGGAGAGAGCAGCAGGCGTAGGCTGTTTCTCCCATGTGTGGTCTCTCTTGAGCGGAGCAATGTTATTTTCTGCCATGCAGAGAGGTTGGTTACATGCCAGAGAGAATGGGAGAGAAATAAAGATAGAAGAAAGACAGAGAGAGCTTTGACTCAAAGACTGCTCAGTTTGACACATTTCTGTGAACACTAGTGGGTTTGCATCATTTCAGCAAAGCGGAAGGCTGACTTTGAAACGCATCTTTGTTGTGCTGTGATGTAAAACTTATCCTCTATACCTCCATATGCACCTTGCAAGTGTGTGGGCATCTGTGGGTTTGGTGTGCAAACTGAGAGAGAAAGTGATTTCACAAAGTCTTCTCCACAAAGTGCATGCCATCCGGGCTGCACTCTGAGGTCTATTCATTTTTAAAGTTCCCTTGCAGAGAGTATTAGAAGAAGTGGAAGTGCTCTGTGTGAGTCTGTGAGAAGAGGAAGCTTAGTGGTTCTCCTGGTCTCTCCCTTTAGGGCTCTGACTGGATCTGGCTCTCCTCCCTCTAAAAGCCTCGGAGAAGAACGGGAATGCTCCATTGCCTGGCCCTTTTTTTTCTTCTGTTTTTTATGTTAGTTATGTTATGTGTGAGAGCATGTGTGTTATGTGTGAGCAACTCACCCAGATTCAATCTGACCCATATTTTGGCAGCAAAAATAGTTGGTGACCTTCTCTGTGTTTCGCCCTCCTTACAAGAGCCGGGCTGTTGCCGTGATTAGTTCACTGCCTCCCAGCACTCCTCTGTCAGACCAGGCTCAGCTCCAGCCTCCGCCCGCCATAGACATATTTAGGTACACACACATACTGTAGGCACACACATGCAAATGCAGCACAGGCACCGTGCCTCGCTTTCCCGAGGCTTTCCATTGGCTCCTCACCTGTCGCCCCAGGTCCCTATCCCTCATACTCAACATGTGTGTCAGGACAGAGCCTGCGAGACCACCGCGGCCTCACCAGTTTGTTTGTTTGCTACATTTGACGGGTGGGGAGAAGGGACGTGGGTGCAAGAAATTAGCACAAGTCAAATCAGATTAATTAATCCCCAGCTCAAACTATTAGCCGAGGAGTCGTGTTGAATTAAAAATCAAATTAGCCCTGGCGCCTGCCGCTGAAGCTGTGGTGTGTGCCTGCCAAAGCTACAATGACACACACCCACAGAAGGCTGCCGCTCATGGGCTTCACTGATGGATGGACGTATGGATGGATGGACGGGATGGAAGAAGAAATGGGTGCTCAAGGACTAGAGGGGCGGGGGAAGGGGAGTTTAGTGACTTTGCCACCCAGTGTGGTAAGCCTCTCCTGGGGCACGGAGCTGGCTGTCCTCCACTGGGTGCTCCTCCACAGGCCTCACACTAGCACTCAGCAAGACTGGGCTATGTCACTCCAAACAGGCCTTTCAGCAACATTTCACCCTGATGGTTTACATAATGCACGCACATCTTGAGCCTGGGACCGAACCCAGATTTAAACAGGCCCGTGTATTGCAGCTTGAGTCCATCAAAAACAGGGAAGCCGGGAAGGGGAAATTCCCTGTCAATACAGAACTCATTTTCAAGGCTTTGGCCACCCCTCCACTCCAGTAATAATAACATTGTGCTCGGCAAGGCTCTGAAAACGTGGCAATGTCACTAAAAGGATGAAAAGCCTGAAGATCAAAGAGGTTTTAGACTCATTTTTTAGGAGAAAATGAAAGTGGGATGGTCAAATTATTACCCAAATCATCAGTTGCAAACATCTTTCACAGTCTGGAGACTTAGTTTTCCTGTGCAGTGAGGTACTTTTTTTGGGTGTGCTCATTTTTGGTTTTACCTCCGAATGAATTGGCTTAAACACTGTTGGCTTGTTCTCAACACGTGTGACCGGCTGATTCTTGACTGTTTCTTGTCGCCATAGCGATGTTGTTATTGTTCCCATTGGTTACTTCATCGGATAAAATCGCACCGTTTCTGATAGAAAAGGATGGCCAAAACAATGAAAATGAGACACAAATTTGGAACATTTCGCTGCTACAGTATGTTCAGCCATATAAGCAACATGCGTACTGGCATTTGTATATGCTAAGTGTGTGTTCGATTGTGTGAGTGTGTGCCTTTTTAGATGGATTGCAGGGCTGTGCGGAGATGTAGAAGTCTCATCTATCATGCAGGGCGGGGCTCCGAAACACACAACACTTGTTTGATTCAGAACAACATTCATTTCAATTATGACACATTAGTTCAGGGGGGTATATTAATGCTCCCGTGGTGTTCCTGGTTTCCATTTATCATTCATGCTTGTGTGGCTTGTAGCTCCTGATCACTGGATGGGAGCAGTGCCCGGCCTCAAGCAACGCGCTAAATGTTTATTTTCTTCATATTTTGTATATGTGCGGTGTATTACAGAAGAATACTTGCTTATTTAATTAGTAGAGGATTTGTAGTAAATAATTGTCCATGCCTGACCATATGCGGTTCTGTACTTTCAGCTGGTTAGAGCCATACTGGCAGCTCCCACAATAGGCCCTCGCTGTGTATGTTTGTGTGTGTTGTGTGGGTGTGTGTGGCCTTGCCTTCAGGAGTTTATGGATGATGGATGCTGTGAGATACAATGGGGGCCTAAATGAAAGAGCAATTGTTCTGTGAATGCATGCATATGGGCTAAAAATTGGTTTGGTGCTCAGAGCCCGTCCGTGAAAAACATACATTTGATCTACACACACAAGTGGGTTCTTTCACAGAACGTTCAAACCGAATGACTGTGCGCATGTGGAAAAACATAATAATGTAAACATATACACATGCACAGTCTCATGCATGTTCACCTCCACACACACATACAGCTCCGCAGACCTCCAGGTGTCCTTTTACTGCCAGTTAAACTCTCTTTCATTCATGTGGCAAACACCCCCCCTCCTCACATTTTCCCACAGAGTCTCTTACCCCCTCTCCCCCTGGCCACTGGCATCTTTCACCACCCATATTAACACACAGCTTCCTCCTGGCAAGGCTGTGCCGGACCCCTGCCATCACCTCAGCACTGCCAACCCGTCTCCATGGTAGTGTGATTGGCAGATGCTGAGATGGATGCCCGCTTCAGCCAATGGCAGATAAGAGCCGGGTCGTCATGCGCCGACCCTGCAGTGGTCCGGCTGACCAGCTGAGGATGGCGTTTGGAATAACGAGTGAATGCGACGCAACAGGCGCACACAAACACACACCGACGCACATTGCAATGGATCATTCAGCAGCACAAAGCGTATGGGGTCCCTGCTCAGGCTGTCAGTACCGTTGTGATGTATCATTTATGTCGCCATTGTGTGGCCTTCTCTTCAAACATGTTGACAGAGGCATTATTCTGGCTTTTGACAGATTCCCATACATTCACTGGCTTTTAATAACACATGTTAATGCTCCAATAGGCTTATGACAGTTTTTTAAGAAATACCACATGAAATATGGACCTTTAATGGGCCCGCTCTCCGAATGATCACCGCTTGTTATCAGTCTGAATATGCACACACACACACACACACACACACAGGCCTGGAGGACAAAAGATGTGCGTCGTAAACATTAATCTGTGCTTTTTAAATGAGACCCACTTTTCTGTGTTTAATCATAAAGCATGTAGTGAGCGGGGACAAAAAATGAATTCCTTAGACAAAAATCAAATAAGCTAATCTGCTTACAGCACATTACGCTACTTCATAGCGCTTTCATTAACGCCCCGAGCAAACCGGCGCGCATACACATGCATTTTAATATTCTGTCTCTGGTCGCTGTTATACGTGAATGTGCAGGCGTAAAGGGTGAAGACAGTGCCTGTTACCATTGTGAATGGTGTGTGTGTGTGTGTGTGTGTGTGTGTGCTCTAAAATTAAAAGGTGTCCATGAATTTATTGAAACCAATTGCTCTAGTGGAGAGAAAGTTGAAGGAGAGGAAACAACAAACATCCAGATTCCTCTCACCTTTCTGACTCGAGTGCATTTTTACCACCGCCTCCCTGTCAGTCAGAAATGTAGCAGGAAAAACATGTTGATATCATCTCAACAACCGTTTATCAGGAGTGGATACAGTCAAATCAAACACAGACACATCACTCAAGCTAATAGCTTTCTGTCGCTCCACACGCCAGACACTGCTGAAGGACACTTGTGAAATGAGCGCAAAATCCGGCAGCTATTTGGTGCCGACCAGATGTCAAATGGTGTGTATAAAGTCCGAAACGATTCCGGTAAATGTGCACATCAATTTGAATGGTGCCTCTCGAATTCTCGCCACTCTGCCACAAAGCCTAACTATCAGTTCTAGTGCCAGTTAGACCGGCTCCTGCTGGTCCTACAGTGTGAAGTCGCTGCCAGGCTGAGCCACCGATTGCCCATCTGCTCCATCGGGGAGAATTCTCACTCCATCTATTTGACTTGTTTTGAGCTTGGCTGTGGAAAAAGCTCATTAGCTTTGCAAAGTGAGATATAAAGACAGATAAAAAAATGCTGCCTCCAAACACAGAGATGTTAAGAGGACACAGACAGATGTGAATGAATGTGTTCACATATTTGAAAAAGAACCAGACGGAAGGGGAAAAAAAAAAAAAGTGGATAAGTCTTTGTTATTGCAGACATGGGCGGATTGAATATGAATACATATGAGGCGCTCAACTTCCCACTTCCTTTTTGTGGGGCGCTCAGAAAAATCCACCACAATTACCAGCAAAGATTGATGTCGGGGTGACACTCCTACAACCAACATATGACCCTTAAAATCCCGACACACCCATTTCCTGTGTTTCCGTGTATCTGAGCGAGTTTTTGTGTGGGCATGCCCGAGGGTGCGTGTATAGGCGTTTGTGTGTGTGTGTGTGTGTGTGTGTGTGTGTGTGTGTGTGGGTTTATATTTATGAAACACACTCTGCCCAGTCATACCGTGGGAGTTAGCAGGTCATCTTCCTTTGCCATTAATCACTGCCGACAGCTCGTAAGTGCCCAATCTGCATGTGAAAGGGCCGCATGTGTGTGCGCGAGCAAGCTAGCGTGCGCGCGTACTTGCATGTGTGCATTTGACTGTGGCTGTGAGGCTGCAACAGTCCTCCAAGATCCCCCCCGTGGCTGCTTATTTAATTAGAACGTGGCCTCTGCTGATACTTGCCTGACATGCACCGGCGGCGTTTGTGCTGCAGCTACAACTTGTGTCGTTGTCCGTGAAGGCTGCATGTGGCTGTGATAACCGGCGGAGAACAAAAAAGTCACAGCTGACAGAGCATGAAATGCTTTTAAATGTTTCTTTCATTGTGCCGACAAGTTCAATAACTGTCGCTTTCGATAAACACATCTGCATCAGGCTTCTCCGTTAGAGGAGGAGAATTGTGGGGGCTGGGGTCAACAGTTAGAAAAGAGGAGATGATGAAAGCCCCTAAAATACTGAAGCAAAGTTAACATCCATCACATCCGCAGGTACCAGATAAAGTAAAATGGATCCTCAGAGGCCATCTGAGGGGAGAGTAAATTAATTAACAGTCTTTGCGGTCAGTGTGACCCCACATATGAGGACACAGGAGAGGCTTTATTATATATTTTTGCTATAACAGTCCGTCTTTCTAATTTTTTTGCTCATCTCCACAGACATAAACAGGAATATCAGAGCTTTCCTCTTTTTTTTTTTCCCCCGTCCAGGTTCACTACAGCTTGTTGCTTTACTGGATGGAACGTTTGGGGATTTGGATCTCATTGAATAATAGTGATTTTTCTCCCTCTCCCTCTCACTCTCTCTCTCCGCCCGGACATGAAAGGCACTAGTTTCGTTATTTGCATTTCTACGCCTGAGTGTATTTTTCAAGTGGGAATAGAAATTCTGTGAGCGGTGTCGAGTCCCAGCGCTGCTGTGTCCTGGAGTGCATCAGTCTGCCTTTTCATCTTCACCCCGCTCTAACTGCTCTCTGCTTTTCTTTAGCCAAACCAACAGTTCCTCCCTCTCTCCGTGGCGCATCTCTCTGCCTGCCGCTGTCATCTTTGTTTTTGTCACAATGTCGTGCTCAAATTTTTGTTTTCAAAAGCGGAATTCTGTGCTTGTTTTCACTTCGTCCAATATTAGCTCATTTTCCTAGTAAAGCAAGAGTTGCCATAGCCTTTGGTAAAGGAATTCAGGTTGTGTTGCAAGAGTTTGTCATCACTCCAAATGAAAAAAAGGCACTTATTGACTGTGCCCTCCTCTTTTTTTTTTTCCCTCAATGATGAGTGACAGCGCTGTAAACGAGAACACTCCTTTGAATGAGTGATTCAATATTTCTGTCCGTCTGTCCCCACCAGCCACAGCCCGTTTACTTTCTCCTTCTGCTATCTCCTCGGCTCAGTCTGCCGCTCAACCCCAACACCACACTTCTCTCTGTCTGTCTGTCTTTGCAGCTTTCCAGCTAGTGTTCCCATTGCCACCACAAGAGCTAAGCTTGCATTATGCACATCTGCAGGGATTCTCACATTGCCCCACAGCAATGTGGCCAGAAAAGATTCACAGCACTTCTCCCTCTCTTCTGTTGCCACGAAAATTGGACCATCGGTGCCAAAACTGTTGTCCCGACTGCCTTGGTTTGCGACGGTAAACGCGTGGCGCGTAACAGCAACGAAAATCGGCCTGGAAAATGACACTCTTCTGTGTCAAAGGGGGTTAAAAAGAGAGATAGATGCATGGGTATGTAAGTGCATGCCCTGTATGTTGGCGGTAAAGATAAGGCTGCTGACGAGGTCTCGCCTGGACAAGCAAAACAAGTCGCAATAACCCTCGACGGTAATGTGTGTTTATGTGTGTATCCCTGCGCGAGTGTATGCGTTCGCTGAGGAGTAAATCGTGGCCATTACGCGAAGAAGGTTGTAGCCGAGGTGATTAGAGAACAGCAGCACTATTAGTGGGTGATTACATCTCAGTCTGCTATTACACACCAGCAGCTCCTTTCGCAATGTAAGAAAAAGTCTGCGTCGCTCGACATCTCGTAAATCTGACACACGAGGGCCACACGCTGCTCGCACTCGCACATAATGACACAATATGCTGTTGTCATGCGAGAGCTCTTAAATCACGCCGCTTCGATGATCATTCAGTTTGAACTCCAGTTGAGGAAGGAGTTGGATGCTTCTCTTACTTGCAGAGAAAATGCACCAACTCCTCGGCGGAGGGAGAACCTTCGCAGACCCCACGGGCTAAACAAATACGTGCACGGTGCTCAATTAAAAACCAAGTTTGCTTTTTCTTAGCTTTCATCCGACAGCAATGATAACTAGGTTTGTTTGTACCACGCCGCACACACACACACACGCGCGCGCGCACATGCTCACATCAACATAAATTTCACACAACAATACAAACGAACTCACGCACGCACACACAGCTGGCCGAAAAAAACATTTATGGAGCTGTCGACATTGCGTGTATTTATGGGCGCAATCTGTGAGGTCAAATTTATTACTGTCAGCAATGGGCGGAATTATTTCTCTGCAAATAATTAGTTTTGCACCACACACAAACGCACACGCATGCACACACAGTCTTTGCATATTGATTTGCACATTGATTCAGGGGATATTAAAGCTCTGACGTTATTAATCATTGCTGATTATGTTTTCAGCGAGCTGAGTTATGATGGAGGAGCGGGTTGTGTTTTGCAGGTGGTGCAGAGCGGAGGGCCGCCACCAGACCGCCGCACACTTCCATACACAGATGGGACATCACATGCATTTTTTAAAACCGTCTGAATGTGTTCGCTCTGTGTGCACTGGACCAAGCTGCGTTGACTCAGTGTCGTAGAATTAACTCCGAGATAACCTGCCAGCGCGCACCATACTCCGGTTGCGATTGCGCGTCTCTCCGCTACAAAGCCGCTTGGTTGCAGTAAATTATTGAACTCCTCAGTACGTCTGCACAGTGATTGATGAGTCAGGCGGCGTCCTGCCCTTGCCCTCTGCGATGTGAAGGAAAGATTGTGTGACATGATGTCATCCCATCGGTGCAATCATAGCCGGACACGGGCCCTCATTAATAAGAGCACCGTTAGGTAGTGTCAGCTCACAGGGACGGAGAAAAGAAGGGTCGTGATCGAAAAAATAATAATGATGAAAGGAGAGAAGGTGTTTGAGGAGTGGATGTGAGGCAGGAAGCAATGAAGAAGAAAAAGGAAACGGTGGGATGCCAGCGGATGGAAATAATAACAGTAGTGTGGCGTGAGATCAGAGAGGAGTAATAAAAAGCAAATGAAAAGAGGGAAGGAGGGGATAAGGTGCATTGTGTGCATGTGCAAACTTAGAGACAGGGTTCTGTAGACGTCAGTGCTCTATATGCATCTGCTTCAGATGTATGCCGATGTGTGTTTACAGCAGTAAGTTAAGAAGTTAGCGTTATTGTTGTGCCAAAATATTACTGCAGTCGTTCTGTTTGACTTTGCTGCAAATGCACAATACCAATTTTTTAGTTTAATGTGGCTCCCATTTCATTACTGAGGATAATCAACCTGAGCAGACTTGTTTGAGATACAGTTGGTGATCCATCACAGTGAACATCATTATTTCTGTGACTCTACGAGGACGTGGATTAATTAAGTAAGCTGTGTGGAAACTGGTGAGAGGAGGTGGTGACCAAAAAGACACCGTAACTTCAAATATAAACCTTTGCACCACAACTACAGTATGTTTTAGTAATAGCTGGTCTTTGAGTGTGGATTTTATGACTCTTTATTAAGGCAATAATGATCAAGAGGCCTGCGAACGCACACCACTGGCCACTGACAGAATGTAGCATTCTTGAGGTATTTGTTCTTTGTAATTAAACGTGGTATAGACGAAATTCAGCAGCAATATTAACTTTCATGCCTGGGCTAGCCTGTAAAGTTATGTATGCATTACGTTATTTACACGTTAAAATTAGGAAAAATTTCGATTGGGAGCCCCAGCTACAGCAACAAAGAACAGAGAAGATTGAATCACAACACGCAACCGGGACACACAAAAGGCATTTCCACCTGGTATCACTTGACTTGGATACCATAGTAAAATTAATGAAAACCAGCTGCTACCTACAAGTCAGGGAAAGCATCTGAAGGACTAAGGCGGCTTTGGTAAATGTTTTGTAATGATCCAATGGTAAGATGACACAAAAACACATTGAAAACAGCCTCTCACTCATTCTCTTCTCTTTCCCCTCCAGGTGTGATGCCAGAGCGTCAGTTTGCCGGAACCCAGTTCGTTTGCAGCGTGGTCGCCTCCCACGTCAGCCACCAGCCCTCCTCCAGCTTCAGCTTCGTCTGGATCGCCCCGCCGCCTGGCACTGGCTGCGTCAACTTCCTGTAAGTCACGCCTGAGCGTCTCTGTGTGTAAAAGAGAGCCACTTAAAACAGGACAAAACAAGAGATACTGCAGATCCAGGACCTTTACAGCTGCCACGCGTCCGACCCCAGACACGGAAGTCGTAAAACTCTTAACAATAATATCCGTTAGTGTTTTGTGGCTGCATGTTGACCCAGTGAGCCTGAGAGAGGATTATCAGCTGACATCATGGGTTGGGTTTTTATTTTCAGAGAGGGGATGTTTAAAGGCTGCCCTGTCAGAGAGAGCATTCATGATGACTGGAAAGAGGTTATATTGAGGACACAGATAGCGTGTATGTCCTCAGTACCTTGCTTGACAGGGCCTGTGCATTAACAGGTGGGAGTGTGTGTTTGCCCTGCTGAGAATTAGCGGAAATATGAATTCCTATCCTCTCATTCAGCCGCCTTGGTCCCTCTTCCCTTTGGAAAATGTCCGAGAGGCTGAACAGATACACCCATTCCCAGAGGATGGGGCGTGAAACAGACATTTACAAAACACTTTTTGAGATTAAAAAAAAAGAAACCTCCTGTGCTCCGTGACGTTACATGAAGGCGTTAATAAGGAGCAGTTATCCAGCCGCGCTAGTACAATTCAGAGGCTCAATTGCAGCAGTCTGTGGGGATTGTGCACAGGTCTGTTTGTATACATGTCACTGGCTGTGTTTCCCCGAAGCATACATGTTGTTTGATTGGCTCAGGACGAACAAGATCTATCTTAATACGCCTGAGAAAAGCTGTGTTCCCTTTTCCTTTTTCTCATTTTCATCCCTCCCCCCCCTCCTCTGTCTGTTCTTGCTCTTCATCATTTTCTCCATCTCTGTCTGTTGGAAACATCCTCTAACTCTCTTTCCCTGTAGTTCTCTTGGCTGGTGATTTACAGCCTCATGCTGATAATCAGTCAAAATGCAATTAGCAGCTGTTACTGGAGAAGCATGGAGGGAAAAGGGAGGACTCCAGTAACTCTGCCCCCATGCAAAGTCACAGCGGCACCACATTTCAAAGCTCTATCAAAAAATTCAACCATAAATATTGTGATGTTAATCCACTTGACAAGAGCAGTTCTCACAAGTCTACATCAACAACAGCATGT
>CAEMYA010000177.1:2358282-2421746 GCA_903131615.1 Diplodus sargus | reverse complement strand
TTTTAAGTGAAATCTCAAAAAAGAAAACATTAATACCATCATATGGTTTTAATCCTCGGGTAGTCAAATCAAACTGCAGACTAATCTTTCATTTTCTTTCTCCCTCTTTTATCACCAGTCATCCTCGCTGCAGACTTGAAAGACACTGCGGATTGCACATCAGTGCTTCATAATAAAAAAAAAGAAGAAAAAAACACAACTAAATTAAACATTTTGGCAGTACTCACAAAAATCCCTCAATGAATTCCTGGAGGGACACGATAGACTATCAGACTTTTATGGACAGACTGACAGAAAGAGGATTCAGTTGGGGAATTTGCTGAAGTGGAGCTGCCATTTAGACAATATCCACCGAGCCAAACAGATTTACTGGCTTTTTGGTCTGCCAGCAAACACATTTACTGTTGAGCGTGTGTCAGCTTACGAGGATTGTGTGTTTCCTCAGCGTTTTGCGCGTGTGTGTAGTGGGTGCCCATGCGTGCGCTGTGTGTTTGTGCCTGAGTGTAAACCACGGAGCAGCAGTGTGCCAGTGCTGATGACAGTGGGGCTGGCAGGGGGCCACGACTGTATGACAATAGGGGCCCCTGCGGCTGACCTTATCAAAGTCAGCCAGTCACACTCCAGCTGGCTGAAGACTGCTTCTAGCACACACACACACACACAGACACAGACACACACACACTCTTACCGCACCCTGTTCCAGTTCACAGCCCCCATCTCCACGAGTGTATCCTCACCTCCAGAGCTGCCCTCCCTGGGTTCAGTGACGTGACTCTGGGAGAAATTCAACAGGCGAGGCCCTTGATCCAGAGTTACCTTGGTGGGTGACCTGACATTTCTCCTTTAGGTCTCCCTTCCTTTCAGACGTGATCATACGACTGTCACTTTTGTCGTTTTGTCTTCCAGCGTTGGATTTTAGAAATGGACTCACTCAGGAAGTGCAGATCTTGCCATCAATGTTAAAGTCAAACAAAGTAATAAAATATGGGTTAAGAGATGTTTGTCTTGGCCACACAAAATGTAGATAATGCAATGTCCTGCCCTTGTCCACTGCCCTGATTGATACAAGGTCCATTTTCCACAGGCAGTGTCCATGAGTGTTTAAATTAAAGGCGCAGACACCCGACGTCCTTCACAGGGCTGGAGCAGGTCTGCCGCTGCATCAATATGAGGCCTGCGAGCAGTTTTATGGGCAGTATTGTGGGAGTGTTCCTGGTAACACATCACTAGCAGGAGTGTGATAGAGTGCAGTGACGGTGGGCATCCAGAAGAACTCATTTTCTGGGTGGCTGTAAATTGCCATCTAAAGAGAAGGGGAGGCCTTGGAGAGGAATAAGAGAGTAGAGGAGACACACACACACACACACACACACACACACACACACACGTCCACAGTGATGAAATGTAACTCAGTACCTTTACTCAGTCACTGTGCTTAAGTACAGTTTTGAGGTATTTGCTACTTCACATTGGCATTTTTTCACTCCACAATTTTTTGGAGGCAAATATTAATATTATACTTGTTACTCCACTAGATTTATTGAATAACTTCAGTTACAAGTTACTTTGCAGGTTACATTTTTAATTTCATTTATTTTACCTTTATCGTTTATTTACGTCTCACGCAGGCTGTTCCAGAATCTGGGGACATTTACAGCGAAGGCTCGGTCCAGTCACCAGCCGAGACTTGGGGACAACCAGTAGAGCTGTATTAAAGGACCCTTGGGTTACAACTTGGCTCATATTGTATGGGAATAGAAACTAAGCGAGGTAGCAAATTCCCAGACCATGAAGAGCTGTAAAAGTTGACAATAAAATGTTCAAATCAATTACCAATGGAACCAGTAAGTCAGGCTAAAACTGGATCAATGTGATTTTTTTATATTTTCAGATATTTAACAGACATAGCATTAATTAAAAGAATGAATAATGGATTAATGTACAATTAAAGCAACCACTAGCTGCAGCCCTTATATGAACTCAGTCCCTGCAATTATTCCCGCAAATATCGTAGTGAAGCTACACTGTAACCCGGGAGAAAAACCTTTTCTTACACACAAAATGTAAAACAACTCACGCTTTAATGATCGCATAAAACACAGTTGTGCCCCACTTTTTATTCTTCTTGCTCAGACATGACAGTCCACACCGCGACATAATGTGCTGAATGCTTTGCTGCACTTAACAGAGGTGAGAATGGTTAAAAGCCTCCTCTGGTGAATGCAGAGATGCACTGCTGTGTCTCTTCCTTTCTTTTCCTTTATTCTGCTTCACTTACACCCTCCAGGCAGTCACTGCTATGTGTGTGTGTGTGTGTGTGTGTGTGTGTGTGTGTGTGTGTGTGCATGTGTTATTTAAATGTAACAACAGCTACATTCAGAGAAACATACTCAAACATAACTCCCAACTGTGTAACTCTTTCTTGCTCGTGAGTGGGTGCCATTAGGCCCTTTCTGGGTGCTGTGTGCGCACATGCAGCCCCGCATTGACAGTTCCTTGTGTGTATTGGTAGTTGTGTGTGTACGTGTGTGTGTGTTTGAGCTGCAGTGTTGTGTACCGTCTCCCTGTGGGTCTCAGACAGCTGCCTGGTTAGAGATTGCTTTAATTACTGCACGTGAGCCTTCATTCCAAAGTGTTCCCCCGAGGAGACGGATGTCTGCAGATCCTAATGGCACACCAGATCTTTATGTCACGGCACGATGTGTAAACGTGTGTTTATATGTATTTATTCGCAAACACTTGCACGTTTGCTCTCTTTTCTACATCTCCGCTGCTTGCGGTTCCTCTGCCGAGACTGATTGAAGCCACTTGTAGGAGCAATTAGGAGGAGAACTAGAAATCGGGCAGGTGGGCGCTAAAACGCTTCTCTTGTCTTGTTATCCGTAATTGAAAAGGAGCGGTTCCTGTGTTGTAATTATTCTGGGTGCTGTTGTGTTGTTGATACTGCCATCTGTTCAAAGCAGGCAGGCCTGTGCGAGGACGAAGTTTGTGAAACAAGGTGTTGCATCGTATGTCGCAGACTACAGTCCGCTGGTGCATGTGAACACAGCCTCCTTTGGCTGCGTCTGTTGAAGAAAAACTCTTTGCGCCTTTATTTCACTCATCCACTATTTATATTCAAGACATCATTAAGGGGCGACTCTAATTACCTTTCGCTGACGAGGTTATGTTTTCACCTGTGTCCGTTTTGCCAGCAGGATTACAGAAAAACTACTGAATGGAATTCCATGAAACTTCTATGGAGGATGAGTCCCGGCATTGAGACCCCATTTGCATTTGTTGCAGATCTGGATAAAGGGACAGATCCAGAGATTGTTTTCTCAATTTCCTTTGCTGGCTTAAGGGTCTTGGCGGAGGTGTGCACTCTAGTTGCAGTGATAAAAACAAAAACAACTGGCGAGAGAAGGTAGGTCCACAATTGGCTGATTAAAGAGCCATTAAAAATATCAAGATTACAAAGGATAGATAGATAGATAGATAGATAGATAGATAGATAGATAGATAGATAGATAGATAGATAGATAGATAGAAGAAATGGCTGAAGGGTGTAAGTGTGTTGACATAAGCAGGTGGTGTATTTTGTTCCAGTGGTCAGGTGCACTAAAATGAAAAAGCTGTCTTTTCAGTCCGAGCTTGTCAGACATGTAGCAAGAGTCAGTCAGCAGAACAGGTGTGATGAAGCCCATCTGAGCGCTAACAATAGCTGCAGCAGGTAGACCGGTAACATACGGTAGATTTATTTCCTCTTTCGGGCGTGGCGCTAAAAATTTGGGTCGACCTTCTCCAGTTTATTACAAGAATGTGTCCTTCAGCTCATCCAGTCTGGTGATTGACAGCGTGTTATATTAATCAGAGGTCAAAGGTCAGAGTTCAGATATCAGGCTGGCAGCTGATCTATCTCACCCAGCACCTCATTCCTCCTGGTATTAGTCCTCTCTATTGATTTCCTGTTATTCAAGTCAATCTTTCGGTCTGTTTTAACATAAAATCACTAGTTAATGAGCTCCCGTCGTCACTAAAGGCTCCACAGAAGCCTGTGGCTGTGTGGCAGATTCACTGTAGACACTGGGCCAGCGAAAATGAAAGATTGGTTCAAGGTAATCCCATTCTGGCATTGTAGATTTAGAAAATACGGGGTAGAAATGTGAAGCATGACAGGGCACATAAATCTGAACCACTTTTTTTCCTACGCAGGCCGACCAGAGCTGCAAATCTGACGGAGTCCGCCCATATAATTCCAATTTTCATATATCACACATTCACGTACAAGACAGCAACTCTTATATCTCTCATATTCATGTGTTTAACCTTTCTTAAACTTTTAAGATGTGCCAGGTTTTTTTTTTTCAGAATTCAGCAGTACATCTTCAACTTTTAGAGGCAGAGTCATTCCCGTCCTCCTCGACGGATCAAAGCCCGGTCTCTTGTTGCTGTTTACCCTAAAGGTCTCTGCATCCATGATGTGGTCTTATTTCCCCAGAGACGGTCTCCCATGACCCCTGAAATTATATACATACACCCGTGTACAGAGAGGCACACGGGTGCACACAGATACATGCACGACGCGCTGATCAATACGGTCACAAATTGTCCACATCACATCTGTGTTGCACCAAACATCACACGCTCTCATCAGCAGGTCACTGTCCCACCTGCCGGGACGCTGACCTCCTTATCAGCTTTTTTTGATGAAATAGAGCGTGGAGACTGAAAATGAAAAGGTAAAGAATGATTTTAAATGCAGCAGAATGAACCGTGCTCAGGGGAGACGGGGCCGCTCACATTTTTGCGAGCAATGATTGCTTCACATTCTGCGATGTCTGTTCCCTGCAAACGTGACTGACAAGATGAATTACAGACATGACTTGTTGTTGGGGATTCATCGTTTGGATGCTGACTCCAGGTCAGTACTGTAGATTATTCTCTCTCTCCCCATCTTGTCCTAGTCTGACCCTCAGTGAGGAGGCAAGGAAGGGAGACAAAGGTTTTTAAAAGGCAGATTTTAAGCAGACTTTTTAGACTCAACCCTTTTTTTTTTTTTTTTTCTCCTTCACATACTTACTCCTAACTGCCGTTGTTTTCCTAATCTCCCCTAATTATTACTCGCTAAAAGTAGTCAAGGTCAATTGCTCTTCTCCTGGCTGTGTACTGAGCAGTAACGGCGCGTCTTCTGGCTGTATTTGGAGTCGTAACTCTCTGTGACCCTGTGCTAACAAGCAGGTAATTTGCCAAACAACTCCCAAATCCCTCCTCTGTGGAGCTTCATTAAATTTGCATGTTCTCCGAGAGCCTTTTTCAATTAATTAATTTAGGGGTAGGAGGGAACGGAGGGGTGGGGGAGTTATGTGATTCCACATAGTCAGTTAAGACTCCTCAGGCCCTGATGGGTATGACAAATCAAGGCTCGGTTGAAATAAATAACATTATGGAAAAAAGAAACAAGGCTTCGTTAGTGGTTTTCTGGAGATTCTCGTTTTCCCTTTTTAGTCTGCCACTCTCATTGTCCTGTCTTTGCTTCTCCATCTTCCCTTCCTCTCGCGTCTTTTACTCGCTGTCCCTGATTGTGGTGCCATAACCGCAGCTGGTCCTCAACGTGGAAGATAAATCAACCAATTACGGGTGTATTATTTTAAGGGCTGGGTCCAAATGCACCAAATCAGCGCTGGCGACCGGAGCTGCACCTCGCCGAAAAACTCCTCATATTAATCATGATTACCAACAGGCCTAGTGAGCTGGGCGAGAAAATGAGCTTTTAATTGGGATTTTCAGGAGAACGGGGATGGAAGAGTCTAACGAGGCAACGTGTGTGTTCTCCACCCTGAAGATGTGATAGTTACTGCGAAAAGAGAAAAATCATTTTCTCACTGATGGACGAAAATAAAAGAAAAAAACGTTTCAAAAGTTTGTTTGTGTGGTCAGTTTTGGTGCGTATTCCTTTCTTTAAGGTAGCAGCAGCTATATTTAAACCGTATGTATATGGCTTAAGGGTAAACCAGCCGCTGTGCTCCCTGCTGTGTGTGTGTGTGTGTGTGTGTGTGTGTGTGAGTGTGGTTTGCAGGGAGCTGTCAAGCCGGCTCCTGGGGGATACTTATGGCCGACAGCAACATGTAATCTAACATGGAAGACATGCTTGGTAATTACCCACTCCAGGCCCTTTTGGGAGCTCTTTGAGTGACAGCCTGTCCATCTGCATACATGTTAAAGCTCATATGTGGCTTGGAGTGTGTGTGTGTGTGTGTGTGTGTGTGTGTGTGTGTGTGTGTGTGGACTGGATCTCTGCCCTTCCTCGCTATTTGACAGCAGATTGTGGACTTTGAAAGACAAGGCCATCTAAACCCCCATCACTCTTTCCTCTGACCGCATCCCAGCCCCCCCACATCCTCTCCCTTCCTCCAACATTTTTCCATTTCTCTCACTCAATCTTTTGACTCAATCCCTCTTTCTGTTTCCCATCTCTCAGATTTGCTCCTCTCGACTAATGAGAGGGGAAAGGGTGACACTTATTTTCACAAGATGAACGATCCCTCGTTTGAATCGGAGGAGGGGAAAAAAAAAAAAACAGCAACACGTTTAGGACCTTAATTGCCTTTTTCTCCCCCCGAAGAAAGTCAAATTAACATTTAGATGTTCAGTGAATGTTTTGTGTGTATCAGTGCTGTTCTCTGTGTGTGCATGTATGTGTGTGTGTGTGTGTCTCCCAGAGTGGAGACGGTAATGAGAGACACACGCTGAGGAGCCGCTGGAGTGTGACGGCAGGACAGACGCTGGCGTCGCGCTGCGCCGATCACACACTCCCCGGCTCAGACTAAATGCCCTCTCCTGGCTACTGTTTTAATGACATGACACGTTATTAAGTCACACATAGCTGGACCACCAGCACACAGCCTTCACACACACTTTCAAAGGAACACATATTATTTTCCCGCTGAATATCTTCTCTGTTTGATAGATGCTTTCGTGTTTATTGGCGGGAAAGACAACAACGTCATTAGAAATAGACGTGGTGCGTCTGGACTTTTCAAATACTCCTTTGCATAATTGCATTTTAATAAGCTTTCCTTCAAAATTATTTTCACATTTTGGTGAGACTTGGTATAAAGGAATTAAGTGCATTTACTTTACTTTACAGATTAAGATGGTCTATCAATACTGGTGCATTGTTACAGATAAAAATCCAACAGTATAAATAGATTGTTTAAAGCATAACTAGCTTTTTACACGTTTTATAAATCAGTGATGAGTCCTCAATATAAATATAAAATGACATACTGTAGCTTTGACAGCCGTCATTCTGTTGCATAATAACTACTTTTACACACCACTGTTACATTTTGTCATACTTTTGCACGTTTTTACATTGTTGTTAGAGCCTTGACCGACCCGATCAAATAACAGTACCAGTGCTGAAACTGACATAGTTCAGCTGTCGCACTGACGCCACCAATACGTGATCCGCTCCAGATTCCATTTCAAAGATTGAATGAGAAAATTGACAGATAATTTTCTCGTTCAATCTTTGAAATTTGACATATACATTTTCAATTTATGTAAAGTCTACTCACTTATAGTTCATAACGCATCACTGCACGCTTGACTTGTGCAAGTTTTCAATGTAGTTGCCAGTAGTATTTGCTCTCTGACACCTTTCTGTGTATGAAGCCTTCTGAATTGCTTGGAAATAATCAAGTTATTGCAATTTTTGTATATATTTTGCTCTCGTATTAAGAAGCACTGTAGCAACAACAACAGCAATCCAAAAAAAAAAGACTTGTATCCAAATGCAGGTATCAGATAGGAGTAGAAAAAAAAGGAGACTGGTGCATCTCTAATCTTTATCTCTAATGTTGTATATCTGCTGTTACACATACACGGGATAGGAATAAATATTCCACTGCCGTCAGCTTTGCAGTGTATTTTTCTTCTACCTGGCTTGGTAAGGGTTACAGTCACAAATGTGCTCAGTGAGTGTAAAAGATGTGTGTGAGGTCAAATGTGCTCTTTGATGGAGCCCAACGTCCCTTGGCACTTAACAGAATCTGTTTAGTGAACTTGAGCTGAGGCTGTGTTTAGTAAATATTTAAGGGCCTTGTTCCTACATCCCCACCCGCTGTTTCGTTGCGCGCCATCTTTTATTCATAAATACCAAACTCAAATTAGTTTTCATCCAATTCTGAAATATGAGCGTAATTAAGTATGTTTTCTCCCCAGCTCTGCGCGGGCACAGGGGCTCTTTATTAATTAATGAGGGGCCGGTTCATTATTCATGAGCCGAGATGAACGAGTAAATGCCTCGGCACCCATAAAAGGCCTGAGTCTGCACAGTGGGCCGGGCTGGGGGAGAGTTTGGGAGGCGCAAGGCGAAATCCACGCGGGACTGTAGAGAGGGAGAGACGAATGAAGCAGGGGAAGGAGGGAGTCTGAAAAATGGATGTGGGGCTCTCTGACTCAGCCGCTCGCCATATTGTGCACACCCAATAAAGTTTTGCTGATTTTGAATCCTCTCTTCCTCCATTTAGTCTGTGTCGTAACGGACAGTGTGTCTGGTGCTGACCGGGGTGTGGCCACACACACACACACACACACACACACACACACACACACACACTGGACTGCTTCCATAGAGTTTGACGTATAGTGATTTTGAAATCACAGTGAGGTTACTCAGAGCCCCCCTTCATTAGTTTGACCAAGATAAAAGAAATGTTGTGTAATGTCTCTGGATCGTGGGAATATCCTGAAAACAGAGACAACAGTGTGTCCTTACATGGCACACACCGACAAAAGAGGCCTCTTATTTCCACAAGTGGCTCCTTGAGGGGACTTTCTCACTGTATGTGGGTGGCTCACATAGTTCTGCGTCAGTGTGTGCTTTTAGAGTGAGGCTTGCTCAGATTTACAAACCTCAAATGATGTGTGTGATTAACAGCGAAGCCAAATTACAACATTAGATACGAGTGCCTGACAGATGAGACTTCATCTGCCCTGCTCGCCTTGATGGACAAGCAGTGTTAGGAAACAACGCTGGCCGTGATGTTTATCCTCTTTATGTTTTTGACCTCGATACAATTCCAACTGTTTCTCCTCTGAGTATTATGTGGGGAAAGCGCAGGTCCAAGTGGTGTAATAAGGCTTTTACTAGCCATTTAGAAATGAACTGCTGTCTCTGCTTGGACAGGACTTGCCTTCATTGTGCCACGATACAGCACACCCCAGTCTGCTCCGACCAGAATGAGCTACAAAATGCTCAAGGTCTCAAAACTTTACAATCTTTTTCCAATGACTGATTTCAAGAAATTGCAGCTCCTATCACGCTCGTTCCATCTTTTGTCCCAGTCATGGGCTTTTCATTTTCCTGTCATATACTATTAATTCTATCACTGTCATCCAATAACTTTAGTATTATTATTATTATTATTATTATTATTATTAATATTATTCATAGTAGTATTGTGGTGGGGGCTTTTTACCAGTCTTCCTTCTGCTATTGAGAATGAGAGTGGATCTCTCTCCACATGTCTCTATGTAAAAGATCCCATCGCATCACAAGCCATTTCACCCTTTTTAAAGCTCTCTCCATTTTCAAATGAATAATGCATTTCATGGCCACCGGAAGGAAATTCATATTACATTCTGTACATACAGCACGCAACATATAGGTAGTTTTACACTGCTGCGCCGGAGTAGTGCAGTAGAGTAGTGCAGAGGATATTGGCCGATATTTGATAACACGCACTCTATTTCATACTGTACAGGCACAGAAAAGTTGCATTATACAATAATGCGACAATATCCTGTTGGTCAGAGGATATGCAGTCATAGGCAGTTTGCACATACAAACTCAATCTTCACACATGTATTGTACAACAAGGGTTTGGAAAATATGTTTGGGGCGAGGGCTACTGGTTATAAAGAGCCCGAATCGCCTGTAATAACGACTGGATGTGTCTTCATGCACCGTCACGAGCAACGCGATCATTCGCTTGCTGTGAATTCTCTGGACATGCTCTGTTCACACATGGGCTCAATCAGCATTACACAGAAGCTGTAGTAGGTAGCTGGCGGTGAAAGGTCCATTTAACGTCCGTGCCAAGTGATTCGTGCATTCGCGTTTACACATGCAGCTCCTCGGGGGCAATGTGGAGACAGTTTCAGGGTAGCAGAGCTTGTGTGAAAAGGGGGCTACAGTAACAAGAACTCCAACTTTGCTCACTAGCAACCAGAGTTATGCCTTGAAATGACAGTAATAAAGCTTTGTATTTTGTCATTTTCATCCTATCATTGTATCCCATATGTGTGTAAATTTAGCCTCAGTAAAGCTTTTGTTGTCGTTTTTACCTCAGACTCACATTGTAATGAACATCAGAAAAACATCCCCCTTTATGTAACTCACTTTTGTTCGAGAGGGAAATGATGCCATCTGTGCACGATTGATCTTCATATGAAAAGGACGGTGTGGTTAACTCTCCCTTCGGTGCGTTAACTCTCTGTCTCTCCCTCTTCTCTCTCTCTCAGAGCCACGGCAACACACCGAGGACAGATCCTTTTCAAGGATGCTCTGGCCCAGCAGCTCTGTGAGCAGGGAGGTGAGTCGCAGTAGCAGGGACAACACAAATACCACCCTTTGTGACAAGAAGCATATACACACATATGTGTCATATTCATACGTGAAGAGACACCTATTTTTAAGGCACATGTTCACCGACACATATACGTACCATGCCCCCCTTCCTCGCTTCCCATCACTGTCAATCACATGCACAGATTGTCAGCATATAGATGACACAATATGGATGATATGCTGCTTCTTCATGACAGTGGCATCGCAGCGCTTCCTGGCTCTCTTTCTGCCTAATGATGCAGCCAGAGCCAGAGATATTTGGATGTCCTATATTGCCAGCTTAATTTCAGCTTATGCTAAACTCAGCGTCTTCCCCCCCCCTCTCTCTCTTTCTCTCTCTCTCTCTCTCTCTCTCTCTCCCTCTCTCTCTCTCTCTCTCTCTCAGCCGGAGATTTACGCTTTATGGCCGACACTTCTTACATCCACTTTCTGTGACAGTCTTAAGTAGCTATTGACAGACAGTGCAGTCCCACTCTGCATGCTGAGTGTGTATAATTGCTTGTTTACAGGAAAGAAGCCTCCTCCTCAGTCAAGAACTCCTCCTTGTAGATCAAATTTGACTTTAATGCTTAAAGTGAAGTACGCTAACTGCTGCTGGGGTTTGTTTTTTTTTCTTTTTTCGCTAACTGTTTCGGGGAAGAAAAACAACTCCATTTCAGCTTTGGAATTATATATTGAGTCTTTATTGGGGGAAAAAAAAGATCATCTCTGTGGCGAGTCTCTGAGGACTCTTCAAGACAAGTGTGTCCCTCAGCAGGTCACTGGAGAAACTACTGATGATTGTGGCACATGCCAGGGAGAGAGCGCTCAACTTCATGGCGCCGTGCCCACTTGGAAAAGCTGTGGCGCAGCAGAGCCCTCAGTCAGGCCTGGAAGAGTGACAGGGAGAAAAGCGGCGAGGCTCTTCTCCTCTGTCTCCTTGCCCGAGAGCTCATCCGCTCACCACCGCTGACACACTGCCCCAGTCTCCCCCCCCTCTCTGCAAATACTATATCTACAGCCAACAACAGTCACTTAGTTGTTTAGTGCCAAGGCCCTGCAGTATCACACTAACACACAGCTAGTCGCAGCAGACAAGCTGGAAAGAAGAGATTTAGACCTTACAAGGCCTTGGAGGAGGCAAAGTTGTGAATGGGAACAGAGGGAGAGAGAAAGTAGCGGTGAGGTATTTAGGTATTACGTGCAGGTATGAGGGGTACAGAGGGATGTGAGGCGGTGAGAGTGATAAGGGGCACGCCAGAGCTGAAGGTTGTCGAGCTATAAATGACTCGTGTTGGTAATGACGGTTTCCGTCTAATTGGTAAACGAGAGACGGGAGGACAGAAGGACAAAGATGGCGGGATGAGGAGATAGCAGTAATGAGAACGTTGAAGGTCATAAATTACAGGTGATTTGGGTGTTTGTCGGAGCCGGCGGGGTGATTAAACATTATTAACAAAAGAAAAGCAGGGGAAGAGTAGATGTGAGCGGGTGGACGACCTTGTTGTAGGCCAATTCCTTTGATGGCCAATACCGCGTCGCCCTCTCTGTCGCCAAACTACGCCAGAAAATCTGAATTACAAATGAGAGAGGAACATGCCGTAGGCAACAGAAGGCAAAGGGAGACAGAGGGGAGATGAGAGAAAGGAGGAAACAGAAACAGAAATGGGTCTGATCATTCTTTTGGTCTCTTGTGGATTGCCCAAATAGAGACAAGCATCGTTTTTCTCCGCTCCACTGATCTAACTCACCGTAGTCAGTTCCTCTTCCTTTTTCCAAACCAAAACCTGCAACTTCAAAAGAGCAGATAAAAAAAAAGGGAATGTGCAAGGCCTTTGCATAAAAATGAAACTCAAGAACTTCTTTGACATGAAACAAACTGATCTGTGGTGTGCAGCACTGCAGATTAAACAGCGGAAATGGAAAAATTATGCATAATTTATGTTTATTGTCTTCAGACTTGGTCGACAGGTGAGGCAGAGGCCTGTAGACGTTTCCATTCTAGCAGGATCACATAGGCTACCGTCCCAAATTCAGCTGCGGAGTGGCAAAGAGAGTGCAGACGGCTGTGAGCAAAGTTACTTCAAATCTCGGCATTAGCATTCAGAGTGGAATAAAAGATACGGGGGCCGGCTCAAGCCACTTCAGAAGTTCATATGCCTAAGACTCAAGCTTTGAAGAGCTGGAGGAATGAAAGCTATCTAAAGCAGGGTTATGATCCATGGAGGAGAGAAGGGGGAAAGGAGGGAGAGCGAGAGAAAGGAAGGCGTGGAGGCAGGGAGAGAATCTAAGGGCGGCCTGCTCGAATAAGAAGGCAATCACGGGTGATCAGCCGGGGTGAGGACTTTAAGAAACAAATGAGCAGATTAGCCAAGGGAAGCTGAAAAAAAAGAAGGTTACTTTGGAGTGTGAATTCGAGCTTGGCGTGATAAAGAGAAAGGAGGAATAAACTCCAGTGTAAATAAGAGATTTAAGGATAAAGGAAAGAGGTGGAGAGGTATAAGCCTTTAACTCGCTGTGGAACGTCTGACACGCAGCACTTCGCTTCCCAGTAACAGAAAGCCTCCCTGAAAGTGCACGGAGACAGGTGTTTGTGTTAATGTTTCCACTCCGGTGCGCCGAAACGCCTCGTTAGACTGAAGCAAAGGCTGGATTTGTGTGTGCGTGTGTCTGTAGAATAATCCGTCTAGCAGTGTAAGGGGATGCCGGGTCCCAGACACACACTGCTCTCTCCTGGGCTCTCAGAGCTCCCTTCTGCTGCGCCAGCACCCTTCTTCACCCCAGTCCTTCGTCAACGTCCAATTCATCCCTCTGACTTCCCTTCTAGTTTGCTTTGATCTACGCCCCATTACTGTACTCAACAGCCAGCACCGAAAAAAACAAATGCCCATATTTGTGTTTTTATTCATGGATTCGGAAGACAAAACTAATAGGAGTATGACAAATGCTGCCGCGACCGGATGAAATGCAGAGCACGACGGAGTCGTTCTTGGCACCAATCAGCACATTGCCAAAATTGTTTGGACAGGCTCCCCGAGATGCTTCAGAGCATGACGCGGCAAAATGCAAATTGCCGCCACAGCTTTTAAACGACTGCGAGTATGCGAACAGACAGGCCGGGGGATGAGACAAAAAGTACATTTCCGCTCCGACCGAAAGAGCGTAAAAAGACTTATTAAGCCTAGAAGAGAGGAGCCGAGGCGGGGGATGAGGAGAGGCAGGGCCGGGCAAGGTAAGGGTGGAGTGGTTGCGGGTGTTGAATGGTGCTGCAGGCCGTCCATCAGCTCTATCTCCTGACAGCAGGGCCAGCGGTCCCTGCTTCCTGCCCAGCGTCGCCAGGTCCTCTCATTTCCAGCGAGGGAATAAATCAGGTGTTTATGGGCCTGGCCGAGTGCACTGCACCCCAGATGGATTATTAAAGGGACATATAACTCAACGGGGCCACTGCTCCCTGAGGGACGCCTGATCACAGCGCAGCAGAGGAGGGACGGGTGGCCTCCACTCTCCCACCTCCTCGCCACCCACCCGGTCTGCCAGCCAGCCTGCTTGCCTGGCTGAACGCCGGCTTGCCTGCCATCCCTCATCGCTCACCAGCGAGAGAAACCTTGAGACCTCGCTATCTCGTCTATATTCCCCCCCCCCCCTCGCATCCCGACTGTCTCCTCGAGCCCCTCCTTTGTCCCGTTTCTCATTTCTCTTTTGTGTTCTTCTGCTATTAAGTTGGTTCTTCTCTCGCCACTTTTTGTGCAATTTTCCTTGGAACTACCTGCATTACTCACCCTCCACAAGAAAGGTGGGATGATATGTGTAAGAATGTTCTTTGTTGTTTCCCCTCCATCTCTAACACATTGACAGCCAGGAGATGTTTGCCAAGAGATAAGCACGAAAAAGCCAAAAATTGCATGCCAAAGAAGCCCGTCCTCATGTTTTGAGACACGGCCAAACTGCTTAATTCTCACTATTGTGAAGAAAAGTATGTCTCGCTTTTACCTTGGATCCCACCTTTGCTTAAAAGCACATCCAGAAAAAGGTAATGTGGAAATTGGAAAATAGTGGTGAGTCTAACTTCTTTGCTCTCCTCTCCACTCATCTATGATTATTGTAATGATGCCAATTGAAGCCCACACAGAGGCCCCGGGTTCTCGTTGAAGTAACTGCCGGTCTGACCCCGGAGAACCGTTTTCTCTTTTCTAGCCATTGTAGGAGGAAAACAATAGCGTCCTGCGTCATGGCGAGTCGGTAATTGCAACCGCCAGGTAGACGGGAGCGACTCGACTTCAAACGCGGTTCACACGTCGTCGAGGATGTGAGCCAGACGAAGGCCGGGAAAAGAGCAAACGAAGGGGGGGGGGTAAGAGAGAGAGAGAGAGAGAGCGAGAGAAGATTAGAGCCGGAAGATGGAGAGAAGAGGGGGAGAGGACTTAACATGACTTGTGCCCTGCGCTCTTTGTGCCGAGATGTCTGAGTCTGCCAAAGCTTATGCTCATTTAGTCCCCCTCCGTATCACCCCAACCCTGCTCATCAGCACCCATGCGATTTTAGTCCCGGTGTAGTTTATCGAGAACCCCCCTCCTGTTTATATGTGCAGATATGTGTGCATGTGCAAAACAGCAGAGAAGAGTTGGGTCAACTGTGGAAGGCAAAAAGACGTGTGTGTGTGTGTGTGTGTGTGTGTGTGTGTGTGTGTGTGTGTGTTATGGGTGTGCGTGCTTGTGAGTATAAGCCCTGGCCAGGGAGATACAGGCATTAGCGGAGATGAGCCGCAAATAGAGGAGGCAGTAATTGAAGTCTTTAAGAAAGTGAGAGGGGATTAATCCAAGTGAAATGAGCGCCACTGTCTGCTCCCGACGCGCAGAGGGGTTAGGCAGAGAGAGAGAGAGAGAGAGAGAAAGGAGAGACAGAGACAGTGAGAGAGAGACAGAACGGGTGCGGATGGATGGAGGGGTGGGCAGGAGGGAGAGATTGCGATAGAAGGCGAGTGAGAGAGAGAGAGAGAGACAGCAGGAGAGCGTGATGAAGCATGGAGAAAGAAAACTGTAAATGAGGCCTTTTTGGAAGCTTGAAGGGATTATCCACCCAAAAAAAAAAAAAATAGGAAAAAAAAAAAAAATCTTTGGGCCTTTCTCCAGCCAAATGGCCTCACTAGAAAGACTGAGAGCGATTTAGAAAGAGTTTGTTTAAGAGACGGGAGACTGCAGAGAGCAGAATACCAACCAAGCATTTATTACAGTATGTCAGTTTAAGAGGGTGGATTACCAGGAATCGGGTTTTAGTACATGCTCTTTTCAGGTTTTCGGGGTTTGTGAGATGAATATACGCTCGTGTAAACTGAGCTACACAGCTGCGTATTCCAGTGTTATTGTAGTTTGGCAAAAAAAAAATAATAATGTTAATGAGGGAGTTACACGCGCTGGGATTGATAGCTCCCCTAAACATGTTTTGAATCAGCAGACATCGGAGGATTAGAGGGTTGAGGAAGGGAGGGAGGGACGGAAGGAGGGAGGAAGAAGGCCCCTTTGATCTGCTTTTTAATGGGCTTCATCGTCGAGGCGAGCTCCAGCCACGGAGCTGAGCGTCAGGGCCCACCAGAGCAGCAGCAGCAGCAGTGGCGGTGGCAGCAATCGCAGCCAGTGAAGCGCCCAGCTCTGTCACACAGGCCACTAAGACTCCAACTTCTGCAGTCAGCATGAAACTTCAGCGGCGCTCTGTGAATAGTAAATCCATTTTCTAAGCGTCCGGCATTTGGATCCAATTGGGAGAAATGAGGGCAGCTAACGAAAAAAGAGGGGCTTGAGCTCAAAGTGAAGACATTTGCAGAGCCATTGCGATAGCTAGAAACTTTTTGATAATCCCCCCTCTTTTGGCTCAGGTTCTGTTGTTTATGAGGGGGTTTTAGGTGGGCTCTCTCAAATGTAAGCCCATCTATTAGAGGGACATTTTAGAACCGCGGTAAGGTTTGAAAGAAAGTCTTAAGTAACTTGAAATTAAACTTTGGATTGAGTCCTCACTGTGTTATCTGAGCGCTTTTTATCAGGTGTGCAGGCTCATCCTGGATGGAGAACAGGAGGCAGATTATCCGTCTCTTCAGTCTGGAGTGAGGCAGCCTTAAGAAAAATACCAGAGGAGAGTAAAGAGGCTCAAAGGGATTGAAGGGTGACATGTTCACAGAGGTTAAAACCACTGTGACTGAAACAAGGTTAAACTCAAATTCTTTAATATGGGAAAGCAGCATAAACTCTGGGGATCTGCGTGACAAGACGAAACAAATGTGTGTTAATTGAGTTTTTACTTTATTTTCTCAATAGCTGAGTCTTAAATGTACAACAGGCAAGTTTCTGACCTTGATTATCTGCGGCTGTGAGTCTGATTTGCATCCACCTGTCTGCGTTATTTGCTACACCTTCCCCGTCTCTTTCTTTCTATGTGCACCAGCTAATGAAACACAGTCTCTGCCGAGCTAATCCATCAAAAACTCACTATGCAGTTCCTCCTCCATCTTTTCTAGCCAAAGGTCAAACCCATGCTCTGCAACCTTTATGATGTTCTGATAAAAAGTGGACCATATTAATTGAGTTAGAGGCTGTGTGTTTTTTTTAAAAACCCGCGTTTGAGTCATTAAGTCTTAATTCTCACCAGCCTTCCTCCGTTCACCTCCCTCCTCTTCTCGGAGCTGTGCATCCCCTGGGAGAGATTGATGGTGGAGTGTGTTAGCTCGGCAGTGGCCGCAGATTACAGCACACGGGCGCCTCTGGGGAGGATGGCGGTTAATTGGCATTGAACCGTTTATCATGGCCGCCCGGCCTTTCATTACTGAAAGGAATTAGCATCAGCAGCGGCAGCCGGGAGACTGCAGCCGTGGCCGGCCAGGACGCGGAGAAAGTTTGTTGGACTCAGAGATGATGTAAGAACAGGGCCCGTTTCCCCGCACGCTGGCGAGTACGCACTTCACCCGATGCAAGAGTGCACGGATATATAAAGTCTGTGCAGTCTGTTCGTTTACTTTCCATTCACAGGTTCATACAGCTTCTTCTCCAGATCTCAATCTGCCCACGACAAACTAACTGCCTGCTATTTAAGCCTAGGACTGTACATTCAAGATGTCGCAATTCAAAATATTTACTCTCCTCTTCTCCGTCTGTTTCAGCTCCGACCGAGTCCCCATTGAGACCCAGTCTTGGTGAGTCTGTGTTTCATTATGCGCTGTTTTTTTTTCCTTTTTCGTTTGATATTATAATCACACAGGTAATTACAAGATGAGAAGACAAGGTGTTGTACAGATTGTGTCTAACTGTGAGCATATGGCGCATGTGCTTGTGCAGTGCAACTCCACGGCAAGCACGCTGTGCTGCGTGACGACTTTGACTCCAACCTCCAAGGAGAGCTGGACCCGAGCATCTGGTAGGTGAAAAGGTTCACGACTCCTCTTGTAATCATAGGGTGAAATCACTACATCTGCGGTGCTCTCCTTTCGCTGTTGTTATAACTCATTCCGCTCTCCTCTCCTCGCAGGTCTGAGTGCAGCAACTGTGAAGTGGGAGAGCAGTGCGGTGTACTGATGCATGGCAGAGCGGTGACTTTCTGCGAGCCCTTCGGAGAGCGAGAGCTGGTAACTGCCGTGTTTGACCACACTGGGACCGCTGTACACTTTCTGGCCCATTGACCATACATTCAAACCAGCCACTCTGCAGCCACAACCACAAGTGCAGTACATCACAGAAACACGAGCTGTTACCACATTAGGTTCTCATGTTTGAGCATCTGCATCTCTGCAGAAAAACTTGCACATAACTGTGCCACTCTGACAGAGAAGGCATGTCTGATAATGTCTGACGTGCAGGGCTGGAAATGTGCCTGGCCGGGCAATGATTTAATGAATGAAAAATGATTTAAAAACGATAGAACATTTTGCAGTTTACTGTCACATGTTTTATTTATAGTGAGAGCTAAAACATTTTTGCGCATCCAGTCAGCAGGAGCCAGCTCAGATTAAACAAAATCAGACATGCATTTAGTCTGTTTGCATGTGTTGGGCCTGGCATGACTGAGCATGCCCAAATATATCTGGCCTGCCTCAAACCAGAACACAAATAAAGGGAAGCGCGGTGCCAATATCATGAAACAGTTTAATACTTGCCCCATGTTCATGGTTAAAACAAAAGGCTCACACTGTCCGGCTCCAGATGTGTTGAAATAGCAGCACAAATATCGCTTCTTGCACATTTACACGAGTCGCTTTGTGCATCTTGTGATGTGTTTGTTCTATTTAATTCTTTGTAAAGACAGGTTACAATGTTTTTTATATATATATATATATATATATAACGTGTACAGGACAGCTTTCTTTAGTCATCTGCCAAATTTAACTGAAAACATTGCTGCACCAGTTCACCATGATTGAGTTCTTGCTTCAGATGTTTTGGACGAAACCAACTTCCTGTACAACTGTAGCACAGAAGTTTAAGAATTGAAATAAAAATGAGACTAGAAGGAGGACAAAGGGCTGAATATTATACGACGCATATTGCACAGTAAAGTACAGTATTATCAGTGTACTGCCTGACATGCAACACACACACGCACACACATACACACATCAAGCCAAAACACAAACACATCCACTCATAATTGCTTATCAAACCTTTTCACGCCCCTTTTCTATCTTTATGAAGTTGATTTGCGACTGTTTGTTCTGCTGTAAGAGATGAAAGCCAGTCAGCGGCGGCGAAGTGTTCAGTGCCTCGTGCTTCTATGTACTCCTCTGATAAGCATTTGCTTTGTCTGTCGCTGTTCCAAATGTTTGATGCCGCTGCCTGGCAGCTCTTCTGTCAAGTGCAACAAGCGTGCGCATCCAGAAACACTGACACATTCACACACGGGCAGTCGCAAATGCAACATCATCAACAATGGGAACATACATTCATGATCACTTAGAGGGAAAAAAAATGCTCGACCAACTTGCCATCTAAAGAATGATTTCACGCCGTGTGATGTTGTTTTTCTCACCTCCAGTGTCACTTCTTCTGCGGCGATATGAGAAATGTCTTCGGAAAGGGCTTAAAACACTTGTTATATGTGGCTTCATACTGAGAAAACCCCGAAATACATCAGTGAAACTAAGAGTTGTTTAAGCGAGGTGCAAAGTTAAAAACACGTTCCTAATTATGTGCAGCAACTCACATTGGAAATGCCTCCACCTGTGCGAGTAGTTAGACATTATTTCATCTGATTATTTATGGGTGATCTTCTGAATCACCTTGTGTTTCTTCCCCCAGACCACTGTACCCCTCAACACGAGCACAGCCTCAGTCCTGCAGTTCGCCCTGGGTGAGTAATAAACCCTGCACACGCATCGCAAACATTAAGGCATGTTTTGTGAAACAGGCTCCTGTATGAGACCTTTTTAACCCTGTTCAAAATATCTTTACCCCGCGTGCAACAGTCTTTTCCATCCAGGACAATCGATGCCTTTGTCATCCTCAAGAAATAGCCCAGTTACATGTACACACTGTATGTCCCTGTTTCTCTCTCTCTCTCTCTCTGCTCTGCCTCTCCTATCACAGTAATGAATGATTTACAGTATTCTGGAAAGACACCCAGAAGGCCATGGCAGAGGTTTTTAGAGGTGTTGTATTTTTCATGTCCATTACATGCATCCACCGGTTCTCATGGGAGCGCAACTGGGAGGAAATAACAGTACATAAGCGTAGCGACAAAACCCCACCTCACCCTCACCTCCCCTCCTGTATTTATCTCTCTCTTTGTGCCCGTCTTTTACATCTGTCTGGCTGCGCGCTCGTTTTTGCAGGTCATTAAAATGAGTTTGTGATGCGGTAGCGATGAAGTGCTGGCAGGTTAATGCACATCTGTGTTCGGCGGGGATGGAGCGGCGCGGCGGGACACTGACCTAACATGGACGCCGCACACCATCAGACAGTGTGGCGAGGAGGGGGAGAGCAAGGGGCGGGGGAGAGGAAAGGTGGGGTTTAAGTTTAGCCCGCTTCCTCCATTAGCAACCTTTGACCCCCCCCCCGCCAGCTCCCACAGCACCATCACAAACCTGTTTTAAAGCTGAAAAAATAGTCGGATCCCCACACAAAACCTTCTAATAGAAGAGTCTTCGGCCCTGCGTCAGCACTTCTCCTCCGATCACCTCTGTCCAACCCCTTCATACCGCCCCCTAACTTCTCTCAGCCCTGTTAGGCTACTGATCACTTAGTTCCACCATGACACCATTTAGACATAATTTTCCACTTGGCTGAGAGGGAGAATGTGGGAGCAATCAGTCAGAAGAGGCCACCCCCGCCGTGCCTGGCTGCCCCTCAGGGCATACAAAGGATCATTGCCCTGCTGATAAAATTCAATTGTTGAAAAAGGGAAACCGGCTAACACTTTCTTCAGCAGCTCCCTTCAACAGGAGCTAACCGTCGTATGTGTGTGTCCTCTGTGTGTGTGTGTGTGTGTGTGTGTGTATTCCCCAGGCTCGGGCTCCTGTCGCTTCAGTTACTCAGACCCCAGCATCACTGTGTCATACAGCCTAAGTGGTAACGCCAACACCTCAGATGACTGGATCACACTGGAGAAGATCAGGTCTCTCTCTCTCTCTCTCTCTCTTTCTCTCTCTCTCTCTCTCCCTCCTCTTCTTCTTCCTTCTTCCTCATCCATCCCACAGTCCTTCCATCTGTTATGACCACCCGCCCTCTCTTTTTTTTTTCCCTCATTCACACCTCCCCCTCTCAATTTGTCATTCCTCTCCTGTTTTTGTTTTTCTTTGATTCCCCCCTGTTTTTCATCCCTCTATCCCTGCCTCCCTCTCTCCGTTTAGTCAGCTCTCATACGGGGATAATGTAATGAGACTGTCTTCTAACTACAGTATTAAGCTGAGGTTAGTGCATGTGATGCTTTGTGTTGACGTCGACGCCGACTCATAGATCAACCACTGATCATTCCGTCTACTCCAGCAGTGTCTCTCCATATCTGACTGTTTCAGAATGAAATGATAATGATAAACAGCACCACACACAGACCTTCGCTGAGTTGTATCTTTCCACCTCCTTCAGAGCCCCGACCAACAGCAGCACCGTCGTCCACCTGCTCCCCCTGCCACATCAATCCAAGGCTGAAGCTGTTCGTCTTCGCTGGACTCAGGAGGCCCCCCAAGGCCCTGAAGGTTATGAGTCCTGCTGGGGTCTGGACAACATGCTGCTGGTCAATGCTGCCCACAGAGCCCCTCTCATGGAGGACAACTTGGACCCTCCAGACACTGCAAACTGGCTCTTCTTCCCCGGAGCCACAGTCAAGGTACCCTGATAAGCCATTGGACATTTTCCTAGATCCCTACTTTGCACGAGGATTTTATTCACAAATGGATCAAAGCCCTTTGGTAATGTCAATTTTGGTCAAATTAATAAAGCAACTCAGTGTAACTAGAAAGAGGACAAATTGTGTTTTATGCTCTGCTGTGAATAATTACCATAATCAAGAGTTAATTTCAACCTTAGAGACAGGAAAGAAGACTTTCCACATGAAATTTGCTGCAATTTTCAAAGAGGCTGCTTTGCAAAAGTGTTTACTCATTGCATGTTTTAACACCTGTGTTCTAATTGGCCAGCACGCCTGTCAGTCCGAGGGCAACGCCCTGTATTTCCATGGTGGCGAGGGGGTCGGCCAGAGCTTCACGTCCACCAGAGACATCGACCTGCATCGCGAGGAGGGAAGGAGCTACTGGGAGGAGGACTTTGAAAGCTCCCCCGCAAAGTAAGCCAGGACACTTCTCATTTCTTCCTCATCCGCTTTACTGGTTCATTTTATCTTAATGTAACCCAAGTCAGTCAGTAATCCTTCTTTCTATTGCACCTCTCAATTCTGCAGTTAAAAAATGCCTCACAGGTGCACATTAGGACCATAAAATACAACAAAAACGTCAAAGCAGGCAATTAAAGCCAGCACTGGAGTAATACATCATTAAAATGTCAATCATAACAGATTTACAGGTTTTTAAAAGCTTTTTAAAAATGTGGCACTGACTCAGCTGACCTGATACTGAAACCTTTTCCACACCCACTAACATCTGTCTTCAGTGGAAAAGAGTGCGATTGGCATTCATTCACAGGTCAAAGGATTCTGCAGATGTCATGTGTATCTAACAGCTCCACGTCTGAGTTGCAGTTATGAAGACATGACAACCAGGGGAACATGCTAATCTTCATTGTTCAATCTGCATTGAGATAGAAAAAGAGACCGAAGTTCAGATAAATAATGAAGTAACTGCCATGATGCTTTCCTCCGTCGCCTGTTTTCTGGCAAGTCTGTGACGTTAAAGTTGACAAACCAGGAATAAGAAGATGAGAAACTTGTCTGCTGACAATGGGATGGCAGTCAACCACCTATTTTTGCATTTGTGAGTGGGAGTTGGCTTCACAGCAATGAAGCTGATGTAGTGTAAGAAATGTAATGGTCAGACCTGAGAGAACAGTCTCTGAAAGATCAGGAGAAGGTTTTTAAAGATCAAAATAGTTTCAAAGTAAAGCTATTTTGATCTTTGTTGATGAAGGTAGGATCAGTCCTGGATGATAAATTTGACTTCGGCGCCAGGCCACTGGGAAGGAGAGAGTTAATAGAGGGGGTGGATTTGTGCATTTCTCTGTGTGAAACATGGACATTCTTTGACACCTGTCACTTGTCATATGTCAAGTAATGCAACATGCAGCGTATTGCACAAGTGTAAGTCAGGCTTAGGGGCTGACACAGGTGAATGCCATGCCTCTCACTGCTACAGAGACACCAGTCCATCTGTTCGGAGTGGGACACGTACACATACACACATGCACGCGGACACACACCGGACAGCAGACAGCAAGGAAACACTGTCAGAGACGCCGCGAGAGGTAGAGAGATAAAAGAGGAGAGATGATAGATAGTGTTACTGCCAGAGAGTAATTAACGGGCCTCGTGCACCAGCTCTGTCAGGACATTTTTCCCATTAATGAGAAGGACCTCAAACAGAAGTGTGTTTTCTACGGCCGCCGCGCACCCTCACACCTTCCTGCAGCGCGCCAACATGCCGCACCGCACGCTAGCTCTCAACCCATCAGGCGTCATGGGCTGACACATGTGTGAGGTAGGAGGGGAGAGGTTTTTTTTTTTTTTATGCCTGTGTTCATGCTGCAATCCAGGAAGTGTCATTTAACCCAACGCCGGCTGTGACAGAGACACACCAGCTACAGACCGCATGGCAGAAAATAGAGAGGAACAGGGGGGAAAGGAAGGGGAGGATAGAGGAACACAGGAGAGGGCTGACACACTGAGTTAACTTCTGTCAGTGCTAATGAGGATCCTCTCTCCACTGTGCAGAAATATGTGTCTGCACGTGTGTGTGTGTGTGTGTGCTTCTCCTGTATGTGTAAATCCTCCTCCAGGTGATTTATGCCGGCATTGTGTGTTTGTTAACTGGTGAAGTGTGAATTATGGCAACTGTTTACTGCAGTAAATGCTCCAGAGAGAGAGAGATGCCGTGTAAAAAGAGGCAATCTATAAACACAAGTGTTGGACATCCTACAATTTCTCTGTCCGTGTCTCTTCTGTTGTGTCAGTAAAGTCTCATTAGGGGTTAATACCTGGCCAAAGTGTTTAGAGGTTTCCTTTTCTCGACTGTAAATCACTCTCAAGAGTTAAATTGTTGTTACTTTTAAACCAGAACAGGGCCGTAAACCATCTGGCTAAAAGTGAGTCACAAAAGAAAGTTTTGTAAGAGGAATACATCATGTGGCATGCCTGCTAGAAACGATTGTTTGGCCGGGTTATTTATGCCGTTGGAATACTTGCCGCACGAATTCCAAGTGCCATTCCGTTTCCAAAATAAATATATTGTTTCTTGACACAAACATTCTTTCCTGAGAAACGTGTTTTACTCGCTAAAAATAAGCTTTTCCTGTCCGTGTCTTTTCCACTCAGCTGGGACATAGAAGGAGCTGTCTACGGCAACCAGTGTGGAGAGATTGAGTCGGGCTCGGCGCTCGTGTTCGACAGGGAGGGCCGGAGGAGAGTGTGCACCCCCTACCTCGACACCACGTCTTATGGAAACCTTCGCTTCCACTTTACAATGGGTATGGAATTCCCCCGTCCATCATACTTGAACAATACATTGTCAGTACTTGACACATTGTCACGGTGAGGTATGTGTTTTGCGAAGGTGGCGGCGACTGCGAACCGGGAGAGTCCCATGAGAACGATGTGGTTGTGTTTGGAAGGTCGGAGGGCAGGAGGGAGCGCGTGGTGCTCGACACTCTTCCGTACTCTTCTTACAGGGTGAGACATACACCACATACGGACAAAGAATATCTACTCCATCACAACCGTATAATTGATCATATGTCATTTCCTTGCTCTTGATCAAAACATGTTGTTCAGACTAATAGAATAAATCAAAACTAGCTTTGAACATATGTGTCAAGTGAGTCTGAACCTTTGGACCATCCCTCCATCATTCTGTCTCTGAGAGAGAGATGCTTAATTGCTGAACCAATGCATTCCCATTCCAAGATTTGAATTGATACAAATGTATGACAGTTGAAACAATATGTTTGAGATAAATAGATATTTTCATAACCGACTGATCATTGTAGGAATTCCTCAAGCAGAAATGCAGAATGTTTACACGTTTCTACTCTCATCTGTGAGGATTTGCTGCTTTCCTTTGTCTTATGTGATAGTAAACTGAATTATCTTTGGAAAACAAATTTAGCAATTTGCGGTCATAATCTTGAGCCTTGGGGCAAACCGTGATTGTGAAGAATTGATGACTTTTCACTATTTTCTAATTAGTCCGATCCCTCTGGTGGGATCTATTCATTTCTCCTATCTCAGACTCCCGCAGTGGTATCTCTGGCGCTGCCCACCGAGCTACAAACACCAGTCACTCAGTTCTGCCTGGAGCAGCGCTCACACGGAGGTGCCAGCCGCCATGTTTGGGCCGTGGACTTCATGCAGCTGCTCCCCGTGCTGCCTGGCACCCACACGCACGTCGCCCAGTTCTCCATCAACCTCGGCTGTGGCTCCTACCAGCCAGCCAACAGGTGTGACACCCATTTTTTAAGCTAGGTTCGACAGTGCTTTTACGTTTTTTTAACTGGACCACTTTTTTGGTCAAAGTCATGAAATTGGGCTGCAAAAAAGAACAATCTCAACACACTGGGTTATTTTGGTCAGGTAATGGTAGCTGCTGGACCAAGGAAACTTAAGTGCATAATGTCATAATGCTTCTAAACAGCAGCATCAAGAGAAAGCTGAACTCTCTCAGTCTGTTAGAATAAGAAATGTGAGTTCAAGGAGTTTGTTGGGATCATGTTACAGTTCTTCGAGGGCATTTTAATCCTCAAAGTTCAAACTGGTGCTTTCATTTGAAGCCGCCAAGGTATTTGATTGCAAAGTGCAGTTTAAATTAGAAAAAAAATAGAAGGGGTAAATGATCATCAGCATTTTCTAATTTTTATCTAATGGAAGCTCAAAGCGATTCAATCATGTTGAAAATGAAAATGATGAGATAAAAATGTTCTTTCTTCAGCGTGACTTTGGAGTTTTCCACCAACCATGGTCGCTCCTGGTCTCTGCTCCACACTGAGTGTCTGCCGGAGCTCTGCGCCGGACCCCATCTACCTCACAGCACCGTCTACTCCTCTGACAACTACAGCGGGTATGAAAGAGTTTACGCCTCTGTACGTGTCCGACTGTCCTTGTGTGTCTCTTATACATTATACAGTCCATTGAAATTGTATTTCGTGTCTCTAGGTGGACCAGAATCTCGATCCCTCTGCCCAACTCTGCTCTGACGGAGACAACGCGGTTCCGCTGGAAACAGTCCGGCACTGGAGTGGGGAACATGTGGGCCATAGATAATGGTTAGTGTTATATATACACAGGTCATATCTTACATTCAGTCTCGCGAAAAGGTTAGGTTCTAGGTTTCAACTGATAGAATACAGATAAATATACAAAAAAATGATTCTTTTTGCAGTAAAAGAAAATGTAATTTCCTGCCTGTGTTTTGCTCCAGTGTATATTGGTCCTGCCTGCCTTCGCTTCTGCTCCGGGAGAGGACATTGTTCTCGCACCGGCTGCAAGTAAGGATCAGCGTTTTATTAAACCAAATAAATCCAACGTGTCTCCTTCAAAATGAGTCTGCTCATTATCCACCTAATGCCTTACAGCACCAATCACCATTCAAAATTAATCCAATTGTATTATGGTTATGATTTATTAATGGATTTTCATTATCTTTGTCTTTTTTTTTCCCGTTCACATCCATCACTCTTTTTATTGTCTCATGTCTTCCCTTCCCTGCCTCTCCTCTCCTCTCCTCTCCTCTCCTCATCTATCAGATGTGACCCAGGCTTCAGTGGTCCAGCCTGTGAGCTGGCCTCGCAGACCTTCCCGGCCTTCCTGTCGGAGGGTTTCTCCAGCCCACGCCTCTCCTCCTACCACAGCTTCTCCTCACTTCGCGGGGCTGAGGTCAGCTTCGGCTGCGGGGTGCTGGCCAGCGGCAAGGCCTTGGTCTTCAACAGGGACAGCCGGAGACACTTGGTCACCGCTCCGCTTGACAGTTCCCAGGCCAGGTAATGAAACTGCTGATACGGAACAAGATCGTGAATGTAAAAACAAAAAAAGAAACTTATTTTTCAGACATTAGGGATTCTTCTCGTACAAGCGTTTACGTGCACATCGGCATGCACACGAGCAGACTGAGATTCTGCTGATTTTGCCGACAGCAGATTACTTTGTAAAAACGGTGTGCCTTGTCTTCATCAGGCGTCTTTACTTCTGATTTATACCGCAAATGTTCCAGCCAGTCAGCCATCCACTCTCCTACTTTGTCAATCCCTCTTTCCCTCACACTTTGTGCTCCTGTGCCGGTGAGATGGATTGTGATCATGGGGAGGACTGCAGATGAGGGGAGAGATGAAAGGAGGGGGATGAAAATGTGAGAGAGAAAGATAGAGAGGGAGCGATGAAGTTAGATATGGCATCCGTGTTAGATTGATTATGCCTGTTGCGCCTCTCTGTGTGCCACCTGATGGCCATATTTAATGCCAGTTTCCTGGCTGATTGAGTGAACAGCTGCCTGAGAGAGGAAACTGCAGCGCTATTGAAAACACAGCTCAGCCAAGGACGGAGAGAGCTGGGGGGGACTGGCAGCCAGGAGACAGATGATGGAAGTTTGAATAAATATTACATTAGCACAGATGATAATAATTGTCCGCCAAAATAAAGATGAACACATAAGAGGACAAAAACAAAATGCTACATTGGAGCTATGGAAAGTTAACCTGGCTACATGGATATGAACTCTGACTCTGCCTGACTCTCTCTCCCTCCACCTTCTCTCATCTAATTTTGTCCTCATTCATTTAATCATCTCATCCATCATCCTGCCACCTCCCTCCCACCCCTCTGCTCCGCATGACTGTCTGTTTATCTACCCCTTTACCCCCCCTCTCTCTCACCACTCCCTCCCGAATACAATGTTGGCCACCTTACTTTTTGTTCTTCCCATTCATCAACCTGTCCTTTTTTTTTCGCTCTCTCCTTCTGTGTCATATCCTCTTTTTACGCTTCGTTTTCCCCTCCTCGCTTTCATTTTACGTCACATTCTTACAGGTACCTTCAGTTTACTCTTCGCTTGGGCAGCCGCAGCACCCTGAGCTCGTGCCCTGCCCCTGACCAGCCAGGTGAGGGTGTCCTGCTGCATTACTCCTCCGACAACGGCATCACCTGGACGCTGCTGCAGCACTACGCTTACCAAGGCTTCCACGAGCCAAGGTATGTTCAGAGAGTGTGTGTGTGTGTGTGTGTGCGTGTGTGTGTGTGGATGCGATGTGTGTCCGCCCGACCGCACACCCTTGTAGCGTATAAATTCCACAGAGACCCTATAACTCCATTAACACACACATTTGCGCCGCTAATGGCGTGCTGGAGGTGTAAGCCACTGGGACCCATTGAGTCAGTAAGTGCCATCTATGTGTGTAATGAAGATGAAGTGGGCTTGGTTCCAACTGCTCAGACCGGGTCTCAGAGCTCTTCATCAGCACTGGAGAGGTCAGCGGGGGTCGATGAGTCGTGGGACAAGTTACACAACGATCTGACCTGCAGGGCCAAGTGCATGTTGTGTACAAAACAACACGATGAAGAGAAAAAAAAGGCAAAGAGAGTGGGATATAACAAACATATAAGTGACGTAAGATGCTGTATTCAGAATTCTTGGTTGTATTGACCATCTGCATTGTGTCAGAATCTATTGAAGACCATCCAAGTGTACATTATTTACAAACAGCAGACTGTGATTATGTGGGCTTTAGGTCCAAGTCAGAGTCTGAGTCACAGTTCAGTCAGCTCAGTGTGATTAATTCCAGACCATCTCATTATTCTTACATTTGTGTGACTGTGGCGCGCGCGTTACTTGTGTCAAGCAAACTTTCCAGAGCTTAGTCCAATAATCCCTCCCTCTCCCCTCACAAGGATCGTGTCAGTCGAACTCCCGTCCGGCGCTCGCAAGTTTGGCGTGCAGTTCCGCTGGTGGCAGCCGTACCACTCGGGCCGCGGCCATGACGTGTGGGCGCTGGATGAAATCAGCATGACATCCGTGCTGTTCAACACCATCAGCCTGGACTTCAGCAACGTGCTCGACGTCACCCAGAGTCTCGGTTTCTATCTTGGCCACGTGCAGCCCTACTGCCAGCATGACTGGACCCTCAGGTAGGAGGCTCGATGCTCTGATGCAAATGTTGATCATTATACGGCAATGGCATTTGAATTTGCAACTCACACGCTCCTTCCAAGTGCGGTGCCTTCCAGCTATATTTAAAACTCACAGTCCATGTAATGAAAGCTGCACGTAGACTCCACCTTATTTCAGCGGTATTGTCTTTGCTGTCGACAAAGAGTAAATGACTCCATCTGACCAATTTGAAAAAAACTCTACAACCACATGAAGGTCTGACAAAAAGTGGCTTAAAGATCATATCCCACAACCGTATGATATATAGTATCTTTTCCTTCATCTTGTACTCTAGTTTCTCAGGGGAGCCCAGCCCCGGCTCCAGCATCCGTTACGTGGAAACTCAGTCGATGCAGATCGGAGCCTCCTACAGCCTGCAGTTCTCTTTGGTCATGGGCTGTGGCCGAGAGCCCTCCCCTCACATCGACACTCAGGTCCGCTTGGAGTTCTCCACCAATCACGGCCTCACCTGGCACCTGGTCAAAGAGGTAAGAGGCCTGAAACATGTTCAGCTTTCCTTCCCTTGTAAAGTGACACCAGATCCCCTTTGTTTGCACAGCCTGGCTCACGCCTTTGTTTACAACCAAAACTTGTAGAAGTCATCCTGGAGAGAGAGACGAGGAAACATATCATTTATTCATGATCATGAATATTGATTTACTCATTACAGCCTCCGTAATAATGTGTAAATAATGAGAGTCTTTAAATGTGGCACTTTGTTTCAGATGAGAAATTATCGTAATTACTTTTTTATCATCCTACTATTAGCAAATACATGGCAATACTTGAATCAGCAAGCAGATTATCTTCCCATGATTCAACAAAGATTTTCTGTGATCACAACTGGCTCATAAATATTCATAAGGAAGCAAAGTATCTGCCAAGATTTTTTATTGCCTTTGGAATTGAATAGGGCGTAATGAGTCCTCCATCAGTGAATTTTCTCTAATTCTCCCATGTGCATGAAAATGCAGTCATCTGGCAAGTGCAGAATGTATCTCACTGAATGTCCTGTACTGTTAATCCTTGCCTGTCTTCCAGTGTTCAAGGTCAGAGATACTTTAATCCTACGCTAGCCTTTTATGAGCGTGCACTGTGGGGCTAATGCAGTTTGAGGCGTGTCTGCAGTATGTCATGCGACTAAAGAAAACCCACAGTGATGAATGAAAAACAATGAATATGTATTCTGCATCTTCAACATTAAGCCAAACCAATGAGCATCTAATTGATAGTGTATTGTAATTAATCCAGTTGTGTCTTTCACCTAGGCCTGTCTGCCCGGCATGCCGAGCTGCTCCGAGTTTACAGCTCCCAGTGTCTACCACCCATCGGAGTTCAAAGACTGGAGACGCATCACTCTGTCTCTGCCTCAGAAGACATGGTAAATAACACCGATCTGTTCAATAGACAGAAAAGAAAAGATTCACATAGCGCCCACTGGGATGAAATGTTCTACGGTTTTGGTTCCATGGAGTTTTTTGCAGTTAACAGGAATAATGCACCTGAAAAACTGTCAGGTGTACAACATAGAACTGAAAAAAGAGGAACGCTAGGAAGCATCCACACCTGTTAATGTCATGTCTGCACATGAATAGACACATGACCCTCACACACATTCACACACATTACAGACATGAGCACATACACACACACACACACACACACACACACACATATCCACACAGAACCACACAGATCCACACAGATATCCTGTCAAATATTTATAGATTTGTGAGTCTTGGTTTGGTATGTTTTGGTTCAGATTGAAAAACAAGAGATAGCATTTCGCTCTATTTTGAAAAAACATCAATACTACACAAGTAAAATGACTCATGGGCTTTTTATATCCGGACAATCTGGTCATCTAAAAAGAACACACAAGGCAGTTCCAGCTCATTTACAAAACTATGCACATTTGAAAAATAAAGACATTTTCAGTAAACTGATTATTGTGAAATAGTCTCAATCTTAAACACTCACGTTGTGAAGAGGAAGGTTGGGGAAATCGAGTGATTCCAGCAGAAATGAGGTGCACACATGTCATGTGGTTCACTGATCCTTGTCTATAAGAATATAATATGATTTAAAACTAAATAAGATTTGACTTTATTATGGATACACAAAAGGCCCATAGAACACAAAAACGAGAGATTCTATACATATGAAATAAAAACATTAGATAAAAAAAGAAACAGTATATACTGTACATAGCAATACACTGAAGTCAGCAAACTACACCCACATACACAGCGGAGCGCAAGTGGCTCCACAGTCTGGATGAAAACCTGACAGAGCTCATCAGCAGCAAAATATCAGCTCAACACACAGCCGGGACGTATAAACAGTAGGTTTATAGGATTTGTATTAAAAACACGGCGCTCTTAAACATGTAATCCAAACAATATGGGACATTCCTCCAGCTCTGGTCCCCCATTTGTGATATCAGCGATTCGAGCCACTGAAGGAGCTCAGATAATCTGACCACCATGTGTCAGGTCACAGTAACCAACTAGCTGCCAAAGCTCTGCCGAATGGACTGAAACTTTTGAATTGGCGTCTTTAAATACATTGTATTGGCCTAGCAAGAGTTCAAAGAATGAAGAGAGCTGAAACAAGTCCCACACTGAACCAGTTCTTGAGGACTACATGTGCCGTTAACAGACTCGGCTCGCACATATATCAACTGGAATAATCACATAAACCTTCCTCGCTGCCCACCTCCACCTCCATTTCATTCTACGAGCCAGCTCCTAAATAACGGCGGTCTAATCTCCTGCAGGGTGTGATGAGAGGTCACGGGGTCATGGCAGTAAATGATAATAAAACAGTCGCGGCCGGCTCTGCATGATCAGGAGGTGGTTCGAGTTGATATGGGTCACCGAAGCAGCGGACCAAGAAACCTCCCTGCTATATAATCCCCAATATACCTAACAATCTACGCCTTAACAGCCGTTTGTCATTGCTGTGCATGCTGCACCCAACGGCACAGACATGTTCCCACACTGCTCACACATTCACAGCACAGCCTGCCGTTAACAGAGGCGGTGTGATGTTGGTATTGCCCTCTCTCTGACATTCATTTCACACAGCAGCAGAATGCACACACACATGAAAATAGACATGCACACACGTGATAAGGTTAATCTTTACCTGCCAGAGCACTAAACCCACAAATCACTGGTAGAAAAGTAGATTAGTGAGCTTAACATGACGATAAATGGTCATGTCTGAGGTCATGTAATGCGTTTTTAACTCTACATTCAGTTAACATATTGCAGGTCTTTGTCGATGTATATACAGTTTGCTCAGTTTCCATAGACTGAATCTAGTTAAACATTTCTGGGCGTGTGTGTGTGTGTGTGTGTGTGTGTGTGTGTGTGTGTGTGTGTAACTTCTGTGTTCAGGTCCAGTGCCACACGGTTCCGGTGGATACAGAACTACTATGGCGAGCAGGACGAGTGGGCCCTAGATGACATCTACATCGGACAGCAGTGCCCGAACATGTGCCACGGACATGGCTGGTGTGACCACGGACACTGCAGGTCAGCTCTCACACACACACACAGAAACACACATTAAACTCAAGGTTGTTCTTGATGGAGGCCGCTAAATATGTTGTGGAAGGATTCTTAAATGAAACCAGAGCATAGTCAAGATGTTCACCTGCTGTCTCCTCTCATAGGTGTGATGATGGTTTCTCTGGAACCGACTGCCAGCCTTCCTCCCCGCTCTCCTCCAGTGTGCTCTCTGACTTTGAGTCCCAGGATGCACTGCTGGCCACATGGCAGGAGGTGATTGGTGGAGAGGTTGTCACCCCTGATATGGGCTGTGGGGTGGTTTCTTCTGGATCATCCTTGTACTTCAGCAAGGTAATACAACTATGAAATCGCCTCAAGAATGTCATGTTTTTGGTTTTTGCATCAGTTATCAGGATACAGTAAAGTAAGATTAAGTAAAGTCTTGATGGAAAGAAATGCTTGTTGAAGATCCAGGTGCAGATACAGGACCTTTTAAAACAATTTTCTCAACAGCATTTTTCACCAATTTCCCTTATTTACGTAAGCTACAGCACTTTCTTCTCAGACAGAAATGGAAAGCCACATGGATGATGAAGATCATCATTATCCATGTTTGTTTTGGTGTCAATCCAAGATCCAAATCTGGAATGTAAAAATATTTTGAGTTATTAAAATAACTAATTTGAAAGGATTGTTCTAACTTGGCGGAGTAACAGTATGCGGTCTCTGATTACTCTCTGGTATTTACTGCCAAAACTGCTGACCTTTGACCTCTGAATTACTTCTGAAAATGGGCTTCTTTTTTAAAAAAAAAATCATACCATGGCTCTGTAGAATACTTAATTCTGATTGGATGGAGGGTGTGTGCAATTTTCAGTCAGCTGCACACCTCTGACGTATTGGAACAACCTCATCGCTTTTCTAAATGAGTACTTATAGCTGGAAATCTAATTGTTGCAGCTGCTCCCAGGAAAAAAAAGCCTCTCCTGATTGTTGCAGTAACATTTATTCCAGGATTGAAGAAGAAGAGTAAGAAAAAGTGCCAATATCGGCAAACCAACCAACATTTAGAACTTGATTAGTTGTTTGTTGTGCAGGTCTTAGCCGACTTCCCCTTCCTCAATAAGTTAAAATATACTCCATGCGTGTGTTGTTGTTAGGCTGGGCTGAGACAGCTGGTGAGCTGGGACCTGGACACTGAATGGGCGGAGTTTGTGCAGTTCTACCTGCGCGTGGGCGGAGACTGGGCGGAGTGTAACCAGGCGGACAGCAGGGAGGAGGGGGTGCTGCTGCAGTACAGCAACGATGGGGGCATCAGCTGGGGCCTCATCGCCGAGATGTACTTCACCGACTTCACCAAGCCTCGGTGAGAACGTTCAAATGCCTGTTGTGGTTGTGATGACTGTTTATTCAGGAAGAGAAATGTCAAATTTCTTCTTTCATTCTCAGCTTCGTTCACTACGAGCTTCCCTTGGCCTCTAAAACCCCCTCCACGCGGTTCCGCTGGTGGCAGCCTCTTCATTCAGGGGAGGGCTACGACCAGTGGGCAATTGACGATGTCATAATTCTGTCCGAGAGGGAGAAGCACATCATCCCTATGGCCAATCCAACTCTACCACAGGTGAGGAAATCAGCCTGAGAACATTTTTCCTTTACCTTTTGTTCTCTGACCTCGTGCAGCAGCTTCCTCTTCACATTGAGATACTGCCTCTTTTGTTGTAATGGAAAGTGTCAGCCACACTGAGATAAAACAGCCGTAAAATCTTGAATCTTTCCGGGAGTGTATCCATTTATCTTGTGAGAAATATGTACTGCTGCAGACACTGGTACCCCTTAGCACAAAGCACCACAATGAACTCAGCTCTCTTCTGTCTCCCCAGAACTTTTACGAGAAGCCGGCGTTTGACTACCCTCTGAACCAGATGAGTGTGTGGCTGATGCTGGGAAATGAAGGCATGGAGAGGGAGAGCAACAACAGCTTCTGCGCTCCGACGCCCTCTGCCATGGTGTTCGGGCGCTCCGATGGGGATAGGGTGGCCGTCACGAGGGACCTGGCCCTGCGCAATGGCTACACACTTCAGTTTAAGGTACCCACATCATTGAAAGGGGGTTAAAAATAGCAGAAGAAACAGACACACAGCATTGCTTGAATTGTTCTTTAATCAACCATCTACAATTTCAATCTACCAGTTGAACATAGGCTGTGAGTCAGAGTTCAGCGCGTCTGCCCCAGTCCTGCTGCAGTACTCCCATGATGCAGGTCGCACCTGGGCCCTGGTGAGGGAGGGCTGTTACCCAGGAACCCCTGGGGCCGGTGTCTGCGAGGGAAGCGGTCGTGAGCTCAGAGAGCCCACTGTCTACAACACTGGAGACTATGAACAGTGGACCAGGGTCACTGTGGTAACACCGCGCAATGTTGCAGCCAGGTAGATATGCTAACAGGCATGCAGTTGGATCCGCGGAGCTGTTTTCGTTAGACACAGTTGACTAGCGTAGTTTAAATGTCTACTTAACTCCCTCTCCCCTCATTTTCCCAGTAAAACCAGGTTCCGTTGGTTCCAGGAGAGCAGCATTTACCGAGATGCTCCACCTTTCGCCCTGGATGGGGTCTACATCTCTGAGCCCTGTCCAAACCATTGTGGAGGACATGGAGACTGCATCTCTGGAGTCTGCTTCTGTGATATGGGATACACAGGTAAGAACCTGAACTGAAATAAACAAAGGTAAAGATCATCTTGGTCTTGTATATTTAGGTTTCAAACTGTATAATTTCCCTGTTGTGTTTTTTCCATAGTGGAGCAGGATAGTTGTGTCCCAGCTGTAGCCAGTCCCACTGAGCTGACTGAGGGCTTTGAGGGGAAGCTGAGCCCTCTCTGGCAGAGCCTAAGTGGGGGACAGATTGGAGGCGGTTGTGGCATCATTGGCGAGGGCAAAGCTCTTTACTTCAGCAGCCCCGGGAGGAGAGAAGCACGCACGGTGCCTCTCGACACCACCAACACACGGTGAGTTTAATTCACACCTGTAAATCTCTCACGTGTTTGTTTAACGTGAACTGAAATGTAAAATATTACTGTTTGCACACAGGTTGGTCCAATTCTACATCCGAATCGGCAGCAAGAGTTTGGGGCCCACTTGCACCAGGCCTCGCTCCCGCAACGAAGGTAATCATCACATCCTGTTTTGAGGCCCTCTGCTGCATTCATGTGGCTGTTCCTCAACAGTGCAGCTCCTCGTCTGATCTGATCACCACTGGCTTGTCTCTATCTGCTCCTCCTCACTATTTATCTTCCATCAACCTTTCAATCCAGTCGAGGGCCCTTGGCTACAGATCAGATCTACATTGTCAGTATTTTTTTCTAACGCGGGATCGAATTTTGTTGTCAGTTGTTTGCTCTGTTCTGCTCGGCGGTCAGCAGATTGCAGATCTCTAGCCTGCAGCAGTGCTGAGGGCTCAGTCCGATCGTTTCCGCAGCATCAGATAAAAGACTGGCAGCCTCCTAAACAGCATGTCTGTAATAATCAGGCCCTCTGGACTGTTTCTACATTATATTGCATTTTGTTCTATTGTTTATGTTTATTTCTTGGTAAATTATTTGATATCCACTCTGGTGTTTTTTCCTGTGATTCCAGGTGTCATTGTGCAGTTTTCTACTAACAACGGTGTCCAGTGGCAGTTCCTCAGAGAGCTGGACTTTAGTTCTTTCCTGGAGCCCCAAGTGGTGACCATCGAGCTGCCGCCAGCAGCCAAAACTTCCTACACTGTATTTCGGTGGTGGCAGCCACAGCAAGGTTAGTGCATGATTAGGGTGCACAATACTGCTGAAAAGTACATAAAAATGATAAAACTACTGTGTTGAAATATATTTCATTCATCACAGCTTTCATTTTAACTTCCTTCTCTTCATCCCTGTAGGGAAACACTCTGCCCAGTGGGCTCTGGATGATGTCTTGATCGGTATGAACGACAGCTCCAGAACAGGTTTCCATGACAAGTTTGACGGCTCGACCCCTCTGAGGCACAACTGGTACCGCATCCAGGGCGGGGAGGTGACTGTGGACTGTTTGTCTCTGGACACAGCACTCACGTTCAACTCTGAGGCCATCGACAGTGAGTCACACACATTCATCTTCATGAGCACATCCATTTAGAGGAGAGGGCTCATGACTGCAGGCTTGTCAGCTGTAATCGTGTGCACGGAAAGGGAAGGAGTAACTCAATGTTCCCTCAACAATCAATGTCAAGTGGCTCCCTAGTAAGACCCTTGACACTAAACTGCTTCAGTTAAGCCGGCATGTTTGGAGTGAGCAGCCCTGGTGTGAATGAATGTAGAGCAGGATGTTACCGCAAAACAGCTGGAAAAAAGGTAAAAGACAAAACAGTGCACACATACGTGCATTTGAACCTCCACTGACACAAATATTCATACACACACATCCACAACAAACCACATAAAAATGGCAGAACGGTGACATCACGGTGTTACCCACACAACAGGCTGAAATTGAATCAGCCATTTACTGTGGCGCTGTAGGTCCTGAATTATTGATGTGAGCAAACCTGAATGAACATCCTGCTTGTTATTTATGCTTGCATCAAGCTGTGAGCGGATTTACTTTGTGCAAATATCACATTACAACCGGGCCCATTCATTAAGCATGCACGGCAAGAGCAATTTGGCAACACATCTATAAACATAAAGCTTCCCTGTGCGGACACATAAAGCACTGATTTCCAGACTCCATGGCAGTTCTCATGTGAAACATGCACACATCTCAGACATAACTCAGCGGTACCTTTTATTTTCAAGGCTATTGTCGCTTTTGCATTTGGTCATGTATTTGACTTTGTGTTTTGGGTGGATGGTTTTCCTTTCACGTGGCATTGATGGGGAAATTTGGAGGGTGAAGGGCTTTGCCTGGGCAGACACATTGCACTTAAGGCTGGTCGCTGCTTGTCCTCATGTTTGTAAGGAAACATTTTTGTAACATCAAATTAGCTTAACGTTTAGCTTTAAAACTTTAAAATCCATGCAGATACATAGAAGCGAATTATTTCTTGTATTTTCCAAAATCTGTCGACCTGTTATACCTAAGTGGTATAAAGTTGTGATTCCCAACAGCTGAATTATTTTGATTTATAAAGATTTGTATGAAGAAAGTAATCTTAAATCAGTGTGCTCAGGCTAAATAAGAGAATCGGCATAAAGTAAATACCCAAAGTTGTGACGCAAAATTGTGACGTTGCTTTGTCTACAGAGAAGCCAAGATACGCAGAGAGCTGGGACTTTGAGGTTTCGGGCTCGTCATTCCTGCAGTTTGAGCTGAGTATGGGCTGCAGTAAGTCCACTTCCTTCTCCCACGGTGTGCGACTGGAGTACTCCACAGACTGCGGCCATCACTGGTCTCTCATCACCCCAGAGTGCGTACCTCCCGCCATCGGCTGCGCTGGTTATACTCAGAGCTCTGTCTATACCTCGACTCAGTACAAACACTGGAGGAGAATCACTGTCTACCTGCCTAGTGCTGCTAAGTATGCGTTTTCCAACTTTTATTCCCCAAAATTAGTGCGTGAACTCCTGAGGCTACTCTTCTTTGTAACTTGCTTTTCAATCCCTCAGTTCCCCCAGAACTCGGTTCCGTTGGATCCAGACTCACTTTACCCCAGGGGCAGAAGGATGGGCTCTAGATAACGTGCTACTTGCCCCTGGATGCCCCTGGATGTGCTCCGGTCACGGTCTGTGTGACAACGGACGCTGTGTGTAAGTAAAAACTGGCTGACAAATTTAATATTTAGTCATTTTTACACTTGTTTTCTGCCTACGTGAACATGTTACTTACCTTTACTTTTCACAGGTGTGACAAAGGTTATGGAGGGGCACACTGTGTGCCTTTGGCTCCCCTTCCATCTGTACTCAGAGAGGACTTTAATGAGAACCTGCAGCAGGAGACATGGCCTGAGGTGTACGGCGCCGAGAGAGGAACTCTGAGCGGAGAGCCTCTTAAATCTGGCGCTGCCCTTATCTTCAAAGGGGTAGGAAAATACAAAGCAGTGATAATATAGTTAAATCACAAAGACACAGTTGATATCTTTGAATCATTTACCAACAAGACCATCCTTGTCTGTTTGTTTGTAGGATGGTATGCGAATGATAGTGTCACGGGATCTGGACTGCAGCAACACTCTCTACATCCAGTTCTCCTTCAAATTCATCACCAAAGGTCGAGCACAACTCAGCGATCCTCCTGGTGTAGCTGTATTTTGATAATTATTCAGGATGTAGTCATAAATAGTTTATCTTGTGGGTTTTCCCAGGCGTTCCAGAGCGCTCTCATTCGGTGCTGCTGCAGTACTCTGTGAACGGAGGGATCAGCTGGCTGATGCTGGATGAGTTTTACTTCCCAGCCTCCACTGACACTCTGTTCCTCCACCTGCCGCTGCCGGCCAGTGCTCAGACCAACGCCACCCGCTTCAGACTCTGGCAGCCGTACAACGGTGGTGCGTGGACACATTGTGTGGTTGCACGCTAAAATTAGTACAATCTGTGTCTGTTTCTTCTTCACATTGACTTCCTTCATGCCTCCTGAACCTGTAAAACATCCATGTTTGATAATCTCCACAGGTAAGAAGGAGGAGGTGTGGGTATTAGATGATCTCATCATCGATGGCAGCTCCTTACACAACCCACCAGTGGTAGTAGACAGCTTTGAGGAGGGCCCTAATGAGTCCAACTGGCTGTTCTTCCCCGGTGGAAACACAGGCCTCTACTGCCCCTATCAGAAGACCGGACTGTAAGAGAAAAAAATGAGTGTTGACTAATGTTGACATTACGACATCTTCACAGTGTCCTTGTTTTGATGAAACTTACATCAAGATGTTTTCACCCTTGACTTACCGTTGTTATTGTGTGTGGGAATGGTGCAGGGAGGAGGATGAGTCAGCCATGGTGTTTGTCTCCAGCGAGCTTGGTGAGCACTCTATTACCACCAGGGACATTGACGTAAATGAGAACACTATCATCCAGTTCGAGGTATAAAAACACAGCCTCGATGACTTCTTTTCCACGGCAATAATCATAATACTTACTCATTCATGACCTAAATCTTCCATCATCTTCACTGATGTTGTGTACATTCATGTATCTGCAGATTAATGTCGGCTGCACAGCTGAGAGCTCCTCTGCCAACCCGGTGCGTCTCGAGTTCTCACGGGACTTCGGTGCCACTTGGCACCTGTTGGTGCCCCTGTGTGCCGGTGCACCCCAGCCTTCCTCACTGTGCTCCACAGAGCTGCACCCTGCCAGCATCTATTTCCCTGGTACAACCCAGGGCTGGAGGAGGGAAGTCGTTCATTTTGGCAAGCTTCGCCTCTGTGGGTAAGGACTGGATACATCATGCGCAGCAGAGGCAGAAAAGAGCACGAGGGGAACCATTTTGGGAAACAGTTTTTGTGTGTCTGTATTTCTCTCTAATCCTTGAAAAATGTGACCTCTCTACAGTTCGGTGAGGTTCCGTTGGTATCAGGGTTTCTTTTCAACTGGTTCTGCTCCTCCGACATGGGCGTTGGACAACATCTACATTGGGCCACAGTGTCAGGACATGTGTAATGGTCACGGGGCTTGTGTGGGTGGGACGCACTGTGTGTGTGACCCCGGCTACTCTGGATCTGACTGCTCTGTGCCCGACACCCCCAACCCTGACTTCCTCAAGGAGGACTTTGAAGGTACACCAACATACAAAAATACACACAATACTCCATCAGGATATCAGATATTGCTCTTGTTCCTGTTGTCACAGCAAATGTACAATACATTTGATTCAGCTTATTTTACCATTTTTACTGGAAATAAATGTGATGCAGGCTGGAAGTTTCAGGTAAGATGTATTATGCCCTTAAAAAATCTTTGTTGTTTGGTATTTTACAAGATAAGGATCTCCCTCAGGGCAAACTTGGCTGTTCTTTATTTAATGCCAATGTTTTTATTTGTACTTTTGAAGCATTTTAAACATTATTTTGATTTATGGTGCTATTAGGGCTTCAGTTCTTATGCGCTGTTGTTACAGTCTATGATTGATATATACCTGTGTGCTTACTATATGTGTACACATATGTGTCTCCAGGAGGAGCTGTGGATGCAGAGCGGTTCAGACTACTAAGCGGCGGTAAACCATCCAGGAAGTGTGGCATCATGTCAAGCGGGAACCACCTGTTTTTCAGCGAGGACGGCTTGCGCATGTTGGTCACCAATGACATGGACCTGTCAAACGCCAGGTAAAGTTGCAGCCACACAAACATATAAAGAAAAGCACTTTCCAACACACATCTAAGTGTTTTTGTCAGTAGCAGTCTCATGAATCAATGGCTGTACTCTGCAGGTTTGTTCAGTTCTTCCTCCGTCTCGGCTGTGGCAAGGCAGCTCCGGACCCTCGCTCCCAGCCAGTTCTGCTGCAGTTCTCTGTGGACGGAGGTCTCACTTGGGGCCTTCTCCAGGAATTTCTCTTCAGCAACAGCAGTAATCAGGCTCGTCTTGTGGCCCTGGAGATCCCGCTGCGTGCCCGCACGCAGTCCACTCGCCTCCGCTGGTGGCAGCCCTCTGAGAACGGGCACTTTTACAGCCCATGGGTCATTGACCAGGTACAGTAAGTGAGGATCCATCCAACCATCTATCCCTCTAAGAGGCTTTTAATAATTTATATTCAAACATTCAAACATCATGGCCATTATCCATCCAAACTTTATTTCATCTCATGTAAATGATGTTCACACTTCTTTTCACATTAAAGCTGCATATATCTTTCTCTAGGTGGTAGTAGGTGGCAGTGCCAGTGGCTGGGGACCTTTGGAAGATGACTTCTCCTCAATCGACGGGCGCTCGTGGCTCCTCCACCCTGGAGGAACCCGAATGCCTGTCTGCGGCTCTGACGGGCCCGCTTTCGCATTCATAGAGAAATCCAACACTCGCTACGCTGTAACCACCGACATCAGTTTGGGTCAAGACGCCTTCATCCAGTTTGACTTTTCTGCATCCTGCTCTGTCACCAACTCCTGCTACTGTAAGCATTGCACACATGCTCTCTTACTTTTACATATGACAATAAAAGTCTCACATTTGAGAAGCTGGAACCAGATCTATGACTATTAATTTGCATTACATTACATTAATTTAGCTGATGCCATCATCAAAAGTGACGGTACAAGTGCATTCAATGTGAAGATACAGCCGCAGAAAGAATCATTTGAGTAGATAAAATCAAGCAAACTCATCCTGACAGTTGTGTTTCTCTTCTTCCTCTGTAGCCGTGGAGTTGGAGTACTCTCTGGATCTGGGTCTGAGCTGGCAGCCTGTGGTCAGAGACTGTCTGCCTACAAGCCCTGACTGCTCCTCGTACACTCTGCAGAGGCTGCTGGTTTCTGACACGTACAACAAGTGGGGCCGTGTCACTCTGCCTATCCCATCATATGCCAGGTCAGCACTGCCTTCAGCTCCGGACAAACTTGCGTAGCGTATAACATATCCTGACACTGAAGTATGCCCCTTTTGCAAAAACGGTTACAGTCTGACGCAAATCATACAGCGCTGTGCCAGGATTTACAGTTCAATTCCTCGCTATGTCATTTATTTTAACTTTACTGCGTCTGTGACTTTGATTTATGTCTTCAGGTCGCCAGCCACAAGGTTCCGTTGGTTCCAGCAGGCACCGTTTGACAAACAGCAGACTTGGGCTCTGGATAATCTCTACATTGGAGACGGCTGCCCAGATATGTGCTCTGGACACGGACGCTGCCAACAGAGCTCCTGTGTGTAAGTAGCAGCAGCCTCGCGCAAGCATACACCGAAGATTTTACTGTTTTTGTCTGGAAATGTCAGCAGCTAATAATGAGCAGTAGGGTGTGAAAGTGAAGTGAAGTCCTTAGACTCTGATTACTTGTGTATGACTACACTGTCGTCCCTAGGTGTGACCCAGAGTGGGGTGGAGAGTACTGCGACGAGCCCGTGGTACCTCTGCCCTCCCAGCTGAAGGATAGCTTCAGTCGAGCTCCGTCTCTCAGCCACTGGCACATACTCACCGGCGGGAAGCTCAGCACTGTGTGTGGAGCTGTGGCCTCTGGAGCTGCTCTGCATTTCAGTGGGGTAAATACACATCTACCCTCGCTGTTTGAGCCTTATTTTCATACAATCATCCTTTTTTTTATTTTTTTTTGTTTGTTTCCTACAACATTTTCTATCATGAAATTCTATCCAACCAGTGGTTTGCCTGAGGAAGAATGCAATTTGAAGCTTTCACGTTATGAAATCCGTTTTCACATGTCATCTGGGGCGTGCAGTATATTCAGAGATTTGCACAGATTGAAATCTCCAATCCAGTTTTCCCCTCTTCTCAGAAGCAAGTTTCCCTTTTGCCTCGACTCCTGTCACATTTTTATTAAGTGTTGACGCACTGTTTTGAGCGTAGATTTGGTTACGTAAACGGAGGCGTTCATATTACAAGGTTAGTCGAAGGACTGACGGAAAATTCTAAATCCACCCTTAATTCCTGACTTTGGAGCTTCTGGCTTTGACAAGAGAACGTGCCTTTTAAAGTTGCACATGCGCTTCGGGGACGGTACGCGTTCACCCACCTTCCACTCATTAAAGCTGGGGACTCAAAGGACAACCACCCGATAAATATACTGATTCAATGGGGCAAACAGACGATACAGAGAGAGTTAGAAAAGAGAGACATTTGACATGATCGGAAAAGATGCTGCATCGCATATTAATCTGTTAATAGATGACCACAAAGTGAGTAGCTGTCAGCCTTTTATGTAGTTTTCCCGAGGCACTTACCGCAGTCTTGTAAATGGATACCTATTGACAGGCTGATCATGGACGGACTCACTGCCAGAAAAAACCTCTTAAGAGCGGCCATTAATGTCTCGCATTAAGCCGTATGAAGACAAATTACTACTGCGGTTCACCCGATACATTTATTCTTGAGTCAGTTTTATTATTCTGTTTATGTTCGGGGAAATGTCCCCCGTAGTAAAGACAACATGACAGATCATGTTTGAGACCTTTGCATATGTTTTTAGGAGGATAATAGAGAGACAGACAGAAAGACATCCGTCCGTCACAGGCCCTGATTGACTGAGACTGTCTTTTCTCTGTGTCTTTGCTCAGAGTTGTAGCCGTCAGCTGGTGACAGTTGACCTGAACCTGACCAATGCAGAGTTCATCCAGTTCTACTTCATGTACGGCTGCATGATCCCACCAAGCAACCGCAACCAGGGTGTCCTTCTTGAGTACAGTCTGAACGGAGGAATCAACTGGCACCTGCTTACTGAGATCTTCTACGATCTGTACACCAAGCCAGGGTGGGTCTTTTCACCAACGACACACAGACGTAACCGCTGAGTGAAGAGTGAAGAGGGACGTCTGTGACTTGGTTTCTTTTTTTGGTCTGGCCCCTAGGTTTGTGAATGTGCTGCTGCCCCCTGCTGCCCGTCAGGAAGGAGTGCGCGTACGGTGGTGGCAGCCACAGCACGAGGGAGCGGACCACAGCGACTGGGCTCTGGATAACGTCCTCATCGCAGGCTCGGACCCACGAGCGCAGATATCCGACACATTCGGAGGGGTGGCACTGCCCAACCATGAGAGAGCTCCTGCTGATGGGACCTCAGGGAGGATAGGGCAACCGAGCGAGCAGGAGGAAGCACCCATTGGTATTTCTGAATCAGTGCCCAATTGATTTTATCACCCAAAAAGTTTCTTGGTCTTAGAAGTATCTCATTTTTGGTTCTTTTTTTGTTCTCAGTGAGCGACCACTGGCTGTTCTCTGAGGACTGCTCAGTGCAGCGTTTCTGCAGCTCTCCTGATGGAGTTATGGCGTGTGGCAATGCCGACGGGAGGGAGGTGTATGCTGTCACACACGATATCGTTCCGGGCAAGGGCTGGGTCATGCAGTTCAAGGTAACTAATGATCCTTAAGTGACAAACAGGCAACAGAAACACTTATTTCTGATTTGCGATGTTGCTGATAATCCCTGTGTGTTGATTTTAGATCGCAGTAGGCTGCAGCGAGCTGGAGCGCCATGCAGATCGACAAATTCACGTTCAGTACTCAGTGGACTTTGGAGTGACCTGGAAGTACCTGGTGCCCCAGTGCCTGCCAGCTGACCCCCGCTGTGGAGGCCAGGTCTCGCAGCCTTCCGTCTTCTTCCCTGCCGATGGCTGGAAGAGGGCAGTCTATCCCCTCTCCGACAGCCTGGCTGACACGTGAGTCATCATACACTTCTGCTTCATATTTAATGGCACCTTCAATGGCATGCTTCAGCTGAATTATTGATAGATCAAATGATTGTACTCGTATAAAAGATTAAAACCATCGTCACATAAATCATGAAGATGGTATGCGTGTTGTTTGAATAACCTATCCGCTCTTTCCCCCTCAGCGCCGTGCGGTTCAGGTTTTACCAGCAGCACTCAGACATTCAGTGGGGTGTGGAGAACTTTTACATTGGGCCGGCGTGTGACGGCCACTGTGGAGGACACGGAGATTGCCTGGATCAGCGCTGCCTCTGTGACCCAGGATTCACCGGACCAAACTGCTACGCCAGCACGGCGCTAAAGGTGAAGCGTGGCTCTCTCCCACAGATAATAAATAGACAAGTAGAACTCGTCTGACATTTAGATGTGTGTCCTTTGTCTGTAGGCATCGCTGAAGGAACGTTTTGATTGGGATGGGGCAGCGGGCCCTCAGTGGCAGGTGCTTGAAGGTGGTCGGCCGTGCACAGACTGCGGCGTGTTGGTGGAGGGGACAGCCCTGTACTTTGGAGGGGCTGATGCCAGACAGGCTGTGACTGCCGATCTGGACCTTCGCGGAGCAAAGTTAGTACTCAAGTGATCCTCAGGTGTTTTCTGTTTATCTCGAATTATTGGTCTTCCGTAAGCGCATTTTGAACTGTGATTTTGTGGATAGGTTCGTGGAGTACTGGGCCAGGATTGGAAGTGAAGACAACATGACCATGTGCCACCGTCCAACGTGTCGTAAAGAGGGAGTGCTGCTGGACTACTCTACTGACGGAGGTGCGCTAACAACATGCGTGTATACAATACCATGTGTATTTTTCCTTTTGCATCATCATCATCACTTCATTATTTTCTCTCTCCCTTTTTTGTCCACATCTGTTTCTCAGGTGTGTCCTGGACACTGCTCCATGAGATGGACTATCTGAAGTATGTGTCCGTGAGGAGAGATTATATCGTCCTCCCAGAGGGAGCTCTGACCAATGCTACTCGCCTGCGCTGGTGGCAGCCATTTACCATTTCCTCCGGACTGGCCACCCCCAGCCTGGAGAGAGCCCAGTGGGCCATAGACAACATCTTGGTGGGGGGGTCAGACATCAACCCATCCACTCTGCTTGACACTTTTGATGACGGTGAGTTTGTTTGAGGTGATGTAGACATTTCCTTACCACCATGAAAAAAAACGGTGTGGAAATCTCTTCGACTCTTCCACCTCATCTCTTTGCTTTTCACCAGAGGGTGTTTCTCATGAGGAGAGCTGGAGCTTCTACCCTAATGCTGTGCGCACAGCTGGCTTCTGTGGAAACCCCTCATTCCACCTGTACTGGCCAAACAAGAACCAGGACAGGACACACAACATCTTGGCCACCCGGGAGCTCATAGTGCAGCCTGGATATATTCTACAGTTTAAGGTAGAGTGCTGAAAGGGAGCCACAAACGTGCTGTGTTAAAACATGGAGGCTTTAGTCAGTAACTGTTCATCTCTGTTGTTGTTGCAGATTGTTGTTGGCTGTGAGGCAGACACCTGCGAGGACCATCATTCTGTCCTGCTGCAGTACAGGAAGGATGCAAGGTAAGACAGACAAGAACAGCACCCCTAAAAGTGAAATATATTTATAAAGTTATAAAACACTGCTCGTTGGGACTCATTTTATTATTTGATGGTGCTTTCCTGTTCCTTATTCTATTGATATTTTTGACAGACATCTGCAATTACTATACAGTAAATTTTTTTATTAATGTAAACTCTCTTTAAATAAATATCAATCAGTATAACCAATATCAACATTAAAAATCGACAGTAATGAGCAATATTTATCGTCAGGTCAATGCCAGGATTCTATACCCTCTACTCTATATATATATACTCTCTATATTATTATTTTTCTTTCATAGGATTCATTTTTATGTGGAAGTTTTTAAGCTCTCACACTCTCCCTGTAGGTCAGACTCGTGGCAGCTGGTACAGTCAGAGTGCCTCCCCTCCTCAGTCAACAACGTGGGCTGCTCACCCTTCCAGTTCCACGAGTCCACGATCTACAGTCCAGTCAACAGCTCGACGTGGACCAGGGTCACTGTCCAGCTGCCGGACCACGTCTCGTCAGGGTAAGGTTTATTTACCGACTTTAGTCTCATCGTGACATTTGTCTAAAGTTGTATTTTTATACTTATCAGCATAATTAGAGGCAATAGTTCTCTCTGCTGCCAGTTGAAGCAGTCATGTAAGCCTTCTGTGATTTGTTGTATATTTCCAGGGCAACCCAGTTCCGCTGGATCCAAAAGGAGGGGACAGGAGAGAGGCAGAGCTGGGGAGTGGACCATGTTTATATCGGCGAGGCCTGCCCGGGGCTGTGCAGCGGCCACGGCTACTGTACAAGTGGAGTGGTCTGCATCTGTGATGAGGGACATCATGGTGGGCCACAAACAGCTTATTATGTTCAAACTACTACAGTAGATAAACACGCTGTTGTTCCTCATTTTACTGTCAGGAGAGAAAGTAAACACTTGCAGCAAGACTGAGCAAACCTTTCTGAAGAAACATCTTGAACACAGCATTCGGTCACGCTCTGCCCTTGCATTATTTACGTTTTTTTTCGACCCTTTAGTCTCCTGGTTTCATCACTCCCCCTCTGCTTCCTCTTACCTCAACAGGCGACGACTGCTCCTTATCCAGCAGCGACCTGCCCAGCTCCATCAAGGACAACTTTGAGTCCGGCAGCGTGTCTCAGGAGAGCTGGCAGCTGATCCAGGGCGGAGGGGTGGGCAGCGGCTGTGGGCAGCTCTCACCGCACGCACACGGAGACTCACTCTACTTCAATGGCTGTAAGATGAGGCAGGCAGTTACCAAACCGCTGGACCTCACTAGAGCTAGGTACAGGTACTATCACAACATACTGTACATCAACTAATTATACTAACCACACCTACTTGCCTCACAGCCACAACTGATCACTGATTCTCCTCAGTGGAGTCTGTGTTACATATCCTTAATGTCTCTTTCCCTCTCTGTCCCCCCACAGTAAGATCATGTTTGTGCTGCAGATCGGCAGCGTGGCACAGACAGAAAGCTGTAACATAGCGCTGGATCAGGCTGACACAGTCGACAGGGCCGTGCTGCTGCAATACAGCGTCAACAATGGCGTCAGCTGGCACGTAATCGCCCAGCACCAGCCCAAAGACTTCATAAAGGCCCAGAGAGTCTCCTATAACATCCCACTGTGAGTAACCATCAGTGTAAATCTTAACATTTTCTGATAAGGCAGCATTTATGGAGATTTTAGGAATTTTAACTAATGGCTTTTTCCAGAAGATAAGAGCAAGAACCTGATAAAGAGATTTATCACCAGGAAATCTTTATAATGGTTTAACAACTGATCTAAAAATCACTTGCGAATCATTCATTATTTATCTTTAATTAATCCATCAGTTGCAACTTCTAGACCTATAATGGTGCCTTATTAGACAGTAGAACCAGGTAAACAGGTGTGTTAAACTTCATCAGGCTGGTCTGAAGTCTGCTATAACCCTCACTGACCGTACAATGTTTCCCATGGTCTCTCCAGAGAGGCGAGGGTTAAAGGGGTGATGCTGCGATGGTGGCAGCCACGCCACGATGGTGCGGGACATGACCAGTGGGCGTTGGACCATGTGGAAGTAGTTCTGTGAGTACCCAATTCCCAGCTGGCCCACGGCCCCCTCCCCAGACTGGCCCCCAAAAGAGCCCCAATCTGCCCCTGTCTCTACCTCTGCCTCAGCCTCACCTGTAGAAACGGTCCCCTCTGCTCCACACAAACACAGGGATACAGTCTACACACACATACACAATGTAATATCTGCACTTGTGCTGCTTACCACATACAAGCAACCTCTCAGCAGTTGTTTGAAACGCTCATCGCAGCTTCCAGTGTCAGGCACGCGGAGTAGAAAAATGACTGCAGTGTGCTTTGCTGTTTGTGGATGGCTGTTCTGTGTACGACAGATGTCGGATCATCATATTTTCAGTGTCCTTTAGAAGCCGTTGCATCTCCCAGAAAAGAAAAAAAAAACTCGCCAAGATGTTTATCCACTGAAATGTCTAGGAAGTCTTAAAAATTTGAAATGGTCACAGAGTCATTTACGTGTCCATTCCTTATTTACAGGTTTCACTTATTTACAGTTTGGGATGCACAATATGCATTTTCCTTCTTCTTCTTCTTCCTTTTCTGCTTCTTGTTTTATTGTCAGATCACAAACAAAACTTTAATGGCATACCGCCATCCACTATATCAGGCTGCAATTTTATAGATAAATAGCCAATATTGTAAATGTCCTATGGTAGATATCCTGGATCCCTATTAACAGTTAGCCCATCTGCCCCCTAGTGGCCGATGTGAGGCGTGAGACAAAATGCTGAACCAAGACCACACTGTGACTTTTTGTTTTCATTTTCACGTTCATTTCATGTGCTCTGATGGTATTTAATTCTACTTGGATTAAAATGAAATTAACCAATCCTTAAATTTTATTTGATCAGACGCTCTACTCACACTCTTCTTCTGTGTTTCTCCCTTCACATTTATGTATATTGCATTTAAGTCTGTTACCAGCATTAAACCAGCAGTCAACATTTCCCCTACATGCAGGAAAACTCTGCTTTTCAAATAAAAACTGGCAAGCTGGAGATTCTGCAGGGCACTGAAGGTATCATGAACATGATCTCCTCAGCGAGCGTACTGTGAACGCGGCAGTGTCGTGAAGCATTCTGAATGCATTTTCTGCATGTTGCTGTGGGTCCCAGAGCAATGTTCCCTCCTACCTGGGTGCCGATTGTTCATTCAGATGTGTGCCCAATGCATTTCAAATGCTGCATACCACAGTCACATAAGGCTCTCATGTACAGTTGAGAGAGAGTTGTACATGCATACACACACACACACACACACACATTGATGCCTAACCTGAGCTGTCCCTGGTCTAAGTGGTCGTGACCTGTCCCACTCCCTCCTCCCTCGCACTTGCACGGTTTTCAACAGTGTCTGCTGAAAAGAGTGACCGTGATCCTCACACTTTGCTCTGTTGTTTATTTCTCTCTGTTCGCCACTCCTCCACTCCTTCACACATCCTTCCTCTCACCCCTACTCCTTTGCTCAATCTTTTCTTTTGCTCCACGCGCCCTTTTCCTCCCTGCTGCTTAAAACGTGTTTTGATCTTGTGGTCATGCTCACTCCTCTGCTCGTGCCGCATCGTATCCAACCTTACTTCACCCTCCTCCTCCTCCTCCTCCTCCTCCTCCTCCTCCTCTCCTTCCTCCAAACTCGCTCTTTCCCCCTTTTCTCTTTTTCTCTTCCCATTCTGGCATACAACGGATGGATTACTTCTGTATATCTTGCTCTCTGTCTCCACCTCTGCCTGTTGTCGTCTCTCTCACCTTCTCTCCTCGTCTTTGTTACATTTCTCTGCTCTCCCGTCACTTTCATATTCTCTCTTCCTCATTCTCTCCATCTGTCCGGATCACTACCACTTCTTCTTCCTTGAACCTCTGACTATCTTTATGCCTCTCCTCTCTCCTCCCTTCTCCCCGCTTCGGACCCCCTGCCTCCCCAGGCCGGGGCTCCTACCCCCCCAGACTTTTCTGCGAGACAGCAGTCCCCTCCTCCTGCTTCTCCCCTCTCGCGCTCTAACCTCTGCTCTCTTCTGTATTCTGCTCCCTGTGGCATGGCTGTAGTGTCAGGTAAGTTCTCCGCCTCTTCCTGAATGCAGCCCCCTCCCTCACCCTCCTCCCGAAACCCCTCTTCTTCTCTGCCCCCCCTCCGCCCCCCATCCCGTTACGCTGCGCACACCCTCCGTCACATTCACCGACACACCCGGCCCTCCTCATTATCACCACGGTCATAATTCATGCCCTCGCTTTTAACACGAGCCCCAAAGGCAGGTCGACAAGCGGGCCAGAGATGCTCACAGCGTCCAGGTGGAGGCTTTCGCTGACAGAAATTATCCAACACACAGATCTGACGAGAGAACTCTCAGCACAGAAAAGCAAAAACAATAATCACGACAACAAATACAGACATAAAAGGGGCAAATCTGATATTTTTGAAATAACATTACATCCCCAGCAATTGTTCAACACAATGTCACCAGATGAAAACAAATTCCTGTTAAATGGCCGTGACTTTGAATGTTTCCTCGGGGCATTTTTTTAATGTAATGATTTACATATAGAAAATGTCAACGCTACTGTGTTTGTGTGTGTATGTGTGATGTAATCCATCACTCTACCTTTATCTGTTTGTTTCGTTCTCGCTACTACCTCTACTGGAAAGTGTTTCTCGACCTAGCGGCTAATTTACTTAGCTAACACGCCCAGTTCAGTGATCCCCCTCGTGGATCCAGAATTGATCTGACTCCAGCCTAAACACTCAAAGTCTTTTCCTTTTTTTTTCACTCATATGACGACATAGCAGCGCATCTCGCATCTCTGAATTCAAATGAAGGCCCATTTGGCAGGAGAGTTTCATCTGACTAACCTCCTCCATCCAGCTCCTTGCATGGCTTTTTACGGACCGACTGTTGCGACAGCTCTCCATCACCCTTTTTCTTTCACTCATGGCTGTCTGTCTGTCTGTCTGCGGACAACAACAACATGACTCCGGGATGAACCAGGGCCTCCCTCCTCTCACTACCGTCTGGTTTTTTGTTTTATAAAAATCAGAAACTCACACGCACGCACTCTCAGAAACATGCAGTTTACCAGCCATCCCTCCCATCTGACACCTCCATAGCATCACCCATCACAAGCACACACACACACACACACACACACACACATGCACCATCCTCCACCCTTCCCCACCCCTCCTGATCCCCCCCAACCCCCACCCCGCTTCGCAGAGGCCCCTGCCTGCCCTGGCTGCACTCCTGGCTCACTGGCACCGCCCTGCTGGATGGAAGAGGCAATGAACAGGCTAAGCAACAAAGCGATCCTCCGCAGCTTTTCTCCGTTTCTCTTAGTTTCACAAAACCACCCCAGTCCCTGCACTTTTTGGTGACCTTGGTTTAGTTCTTTTTTTTCATTTCTTCCCAGTGATGGCTGTCGACTCTGACCTCAAACACTCAGAGTCAGAGATCCCCTCTAGTATTCTGTGGTAGTATGTTTGTAGACTCTGTGTCCCATGTCTTGTCTTGTGACATTTGGTCTTGGATACATGTAGCTAGTTCTGCCGCCATGTTCACCTTCTAGCCGCTCACTCCTGTGCAGGACGTAAACGAGTCCAGTCGTGTAGAGTAGCGCCACCCATTGTCCGAGCCATGAGATCCATACTGCTGTTGAGTGTTTGAGGTTACGGCTGAACGTGATTTAAAAAAAAAAAAAATGCCAGCATGAACCTGGGTGTGAGTGAGCGCGAAAGCTGCATTCACCCATTCCGTGTGTGTGCGTGCATGGATGAGAGTGCGTGCATGGGGACGTGTGGATTTGAAGCGCCCTTAACGCGGTCATTAACGTTCGCACCCCTCCTCTTTCCCTCCCTCCTTCACTGTCTTTGTACCCCTGCAGCACCCGTAAACAAAACTACATGATGAACTTTGCCAGACAGACCGGCGCGCGTCACTACTACAGCCGCAAGAGGCGGGCACTGCGACAGCGTGCCTGAACTGACCGAAGAAGGGATTCGCCCTCTGACCTGCCAATCACACATCGACCCGCCACGCTTATCCTTTCCCTCCTGACGACACGTCGCCCAGTCGAGTCCCGTCCACCAGTGGATTCCAGTCAGCCTTAGACTTCCCTCACCCGCCTCTCCCTGCCCTCTGCCACATCCAATCAGTTTACGCCAGCCAATCAAGGCCTTCCCAACCACACGGGTCGGCGGGAACGAAACTTAGAAGAAAGGAGTGAAGCGGCCATTTTGTTTACTTTTTACCATGGACGGTCGGGGTTTCTAGTTGTTTTCTAATCGTTGCTGTGGTTCCTCTGATCCCTGCTCCCTCCTCCGATTAACCCTCCCTCTGGTTCACCTCCCCCTTTCCCTCTCCTCATCCTCCTTTTTCCTACCACACTGTGAAATTGAGAGATAATATATCACTGCTGAACTGACCAGCCGATTGGAGAGCTGCCTCCCAGTTCCACTGAGCCGCCGGGGGGGTGAGGACCACTCCACTGCCGCCAAACCAGTACGCCAGGAGAAAGACCACGACGATGATACTGACCATAAGGAGGAACAACGGTGATGAAGAAGCTCAAAAAAAGAAAAGAAAAGAAAAAAAAAAAAAGAGTACTGTGTTCTTGCTGTTCTGTGTGTCTGTGAATTCTTTTTGTGATGAGTTGACTGTGGTGTTCCGTTCATTCGTTTGTTCGTTTTCTACTAATTCATATGCTTTTAAGTGGGGGGAGGGGGTTGCTGGGTTCTGTTTCCTTTTTCCTTCGTTTATCCGGGACGGATCTGTGCCGGGGTCGGGAAGAACCCGGGCCTCCACAGGAAGAAGAAGGAACGAGAAGAACGATTTGCACGACGGGAAAAGGAGAAAATACGAGAAAAAAAATAATTAAAGACTGAATAATTATTTTTTTCTTTTTTTTTTATCATTTTTTTTTTATATATGTTGGTTCCCGAAAATACAGATATTTATGGTAAATGGTTCTTCACGTAACCTATTTAAGATGCACTGTGCGTGGAATCTGTATGTTATTTTCTAGTGTTAAGTTATTAGGCAGTCGAGCTCTCGGGACTGCATCATCTCCCCTCTTCCTTCTCTTCCATCTTCTCTTGTGCTGTTTCCCACCTTCCCACCCACCCACCCTTGTCTCTCTCTCTCTCTCTCTCCCCCCCCTCCCTCTCTCTCTCTCTCTGCTGATTTTCTGAAACCTGGAGGTGAGGCTCTATTAGTGTTGTTTTTTGAAGTCTGTGTAATATGGACCCTCTGCCCTCAGTGTAACTCCAGTATAGCAATCTCCTGTATATATATGTATATCCACTATGGGGAGACCCAGCAGCCTTATAAAAGGGAAATAAAGAACTGTCCAAACCTCATACTGTACACGCTGCTTGAGATGCTCCTTTTCTTTCATTCTCTAAAGACTTGTTTAGGCTTTCATTCGTTAACGCTTTTCAACAAACCTCAACGATGCGTTTGTCCTTCCGTCACCTCTCAGTGCTTTCTGACTCCCTCCCTGTCTGTTGCACACAGACGCAGGGAAATCTGTGTTGTGCAGTGTATTGGAGTTTTTTTAGTGGCGATGAACGTTTGCCAGAGCTGAAGGGGCGAGCGACCACAGTGACACTGCAGGCCTCAGCACTCCCTGCTGTGGAATATGAAAACTTTCAAAGTTTCTGATGCTCAAGATCAAAAAGAGAAACTATGCATTCAGAGCAGGGCTGCACATATATAGTCTCAGCATCAATATTACAATGTGTGCGTGTCGAGCTAACTTTTTTGCTGCTTGATACCGAGCAAAACTTGCAAGGTGTTTATTCTCCATGATTCATCTGGCAAGAGAGGTCTGACCAGTTCTGGGCTCTTGAATACATGGATGTTTGCGGGTCATGAGCACCACCAATCTCAATCACTCTTGATCAGTTTTTCAAACAAAGCAGGACCTACTTTAAGTGTTTGATAAAAGGCACTCTACAAAATCACCCCACTCACTCAGTCCAATGATTGATTTCTCTTCCGAATAGAGCTATTCAAGTTAACTGGTGAAAATTCTTGTAGCTTTTTCGGAGGCAGATCAGAAGAAAGTGCTCCTGGGGTTTGAGAGACGGGGGAAGAGTGTGCGTCGACAGTGTTTGCAATTACTCATCTAATTACTCTCACTGCTAGGAGGGGGGAGTCAAAAGCACTGCAGATTCAAGTGTGACAAAATAAACTGCATTTGTCGGGGACTATTTTCGACCACATATTAAAAGCACATTTAATGCTCCTCAGAGACAGGATGGCGCACTTTGGTTTCAACTCTTAATAAAGTAGTCCCTGCGATGAAAAAACATGTCACCATGTGCAAGGGTGTGGCTCATTATTATTATTTTTTATTTGTTGTTTTTTGACAACAATGGAGGCATTTTGGTCTTTCCATGGGATTTTTTTCAAAAAGTGTGTGTGTGACAACGAACAAAGTGGCTAGAAATAATATCATGTAGCTTCTCATTCAGTTTTTTTATTTGTAGACATTAAAACATTATAAAAAACAGATTTTTGTTACTAAATATTCTTTTTAAAAATTTAAATACATCATGTTGAAGCCTCTGCCGTCACCTGGGTGCACACCTCAGTGTCTTCAGACTGGGCATTCACCACACACTTCTGCAGGATCTCTGCACTGGTCCATGCAGAGCACTGCTCGCTTGGTGTTGACCCAACCCTTCCCCCCCTTGACATGAGCCCCTAAAGATGCTCATAACGTGGCGCAACAGGAGTCTTTAGTCACGAGCTGCCAGTCATCACAGCTACAGTCGCAAGTGTTACAGCGATGAGGAGGGATTTGGCGCTGAGGCCCGTGCAGGAGTTACAGTACGGCGAATCACAGCAGCTGAATCTCATGGTGTAGACGGTTCCTTGGAGGCTGAGGCTCTTCACCAGGCCGCACTTCTTCTTCGGCATGCAGCCCCTGGCCGACAGGGCGCTGTGGTTCCCGTAGCGACCATCTGCTTTGAAGCACAGCTCGTCGGGAGGGCATTCCGTCACAATGAGCTCGAACTTAACCTCCTTCTGCAGGATGGGGCTGTAGTAGCAGAGCAGGTTGTCACAGAGCAGCGAGGGGAGGTGAAGGTAGACCAACAGAAGAGCAACACGCAGCAGCTGCAACATGTCCGGCCTGCAAGTCAAAGAGAGAGGCCTCATCAGTCCAGTCACCAGAGGAAAATGTTGGCATTGTACGTTTCTGCAAACGTTAAATACGTTTTATTTGTACACTATCAACATTTCTACAGTATGTGTCATATAACTGCAGCAATGCAATGTACTAAGCAGATGTACTCTACTGAAGTCCAGATTTGAGATACTTGAGATCCTCTAGCACATTTAATATTAGATACTTTATGAAAGTAATATTTTAACATGCCATCTTTACTTACTTTTACTCGATTACAACTTGAGCTGCCATCAGATTACCTGTATATGAATGGTGGAGTGACAGCCGGGAAAGACAGCTGCCGAGTTGACCAACGAAAATGTTATTTTAACGAAAAGCGGGGACATTTTCTAGCTGTGTTTTTGGCGATGCAACCAGTTATTTTAAGACAAAACATGATCTTTGATGAACCATGGCAAAGTCTTTTTGTGAGGCAAGGCAGTGACCCCCTACATACATTTTTTAGAACAAGCATGGTTCGCAGAAACACACAATGCCAACATTTATTCTGCCATTTGGGTTGGTGCAGCACCTCCATGAAGTTAGGGCACTTGAGAGATTTAAATGAACCAGTATGGGTCCAGTTCCAAAATCATTGCATCCTACACTTCCCATAATACAACTTAATGGTATCTAGAGACTCTCTGCCTTGGAAAAGCCTGTATTCAAACATCAAAATATCTCAGCTCTCAAATTCCACTTCCACACCTTGCAGCACAGACTAACTGTTAAACGCTTGTGCTCTCAGAGATAACGTCATATCACTTGAGTAATTATCTCAGACCTCACAAAACTCCTCCACAGTCACAAAAGATGTAATTCGGCAGTTTTCATTAGCTCCGATATATTGACTTTGACATGTAAAATCAGTCTTCTTTTATCACTTTTCTTCTTCTGTTTCATGTTTTTCCTTCTTTAAAAACGCACATCAGTGATCATTGAACCAAAGGTATTTAGCAAATTGACAAACGCCTTGATTCTTACACGCAGGTGCCAATGATCGGAACTGATTGTCACAATTATAGAGCTTAAAGCGGACAAATTGATGACTGAAACTATCTCAGTGTGCAGTTCAACATAAAAATGATTGCGAGGACTCACCTGCTCATTTTTAAAGATCACAACTCCAATCAAAGGGATACAACCTTTCAGAGCTTCTGCTGATGAACTCGAGTTTCACCACTGACTCTTGATCTCCTTGCACAGGCCACTCCTCCCACAACACAGCTGCTTGTGAAATACAAATCGACACAGACTAAAAACAAGTGGGAGCTTAATTATGGTGCTTTTATTTGCTGTATTCATCATTTCACACACAAATGTCAACATTTACTCAAGTATAAAACGAGGATGGCTGACTAATCCACCTTTTTCCCCCTTTCTTGAATAAAAAAAGAATAAGTGAGCAAAAATACTAATCACAAAGCATTTGGCCATTCGACCAAAGATAGTGACGGTGTAGGGACTCGAGTGAGTACTGGTGGCTAACAGGCCTCCCCTAACCCTTCTATAAGCACTTCTATGATGCAGCAGCAGGTAATGTTGAGTTCCTCGATGATGTGTAATTTGCACATGAATCCCAAAGCTCCTCTTTAGTAACATTAGTGACGCCAGTGTGATCTATTCTCTCTGCGATCATCCTGATTAGCGTCCTCAGGTTGGTTTCGGGCCTCGGCGGGACGTTACATTTGTCTCTGCAGCAGCAGGTGTGGCTGACGTTGTACTTGACCCCCTGATGAGAGAGGATTTCATGGGAGCCACAGAGTTCAGAGTCCACGCAGCCCTGAGCCGACAGGACGTGGACTGGGCCGTAGCGGCCCCTGGAGCTGGAGCAGTGCTGATGAGGCAGACACTGGCTCGTGATGTTGGGGCAGGACTTGCCTTTGTGCTGCAGGGGACAGAAGTAACAGAGCAAGCTGTCGAGGCTCAGAGCAGGGAGGACCAGAGCAGCTGCGGTCAGCAGGATGGAGGTCAGGAAACGACGTGATCCCAGACTGAGTAAATCCACACACACACATAGAGTTTAATAGGAATGATGCACAGCGGTAACATACTTTCATATAATTAGTCGTCGGTTCACCTGCTCTTTCGTTGTGATCCCATCTTCCTGGAAATCCCCTTGAACATGTGAACATGTGTCAGCCTGAGGAACATCCAAGCGCCAGCAAACACTCTGATTACCAGGCAGAACCAGGTGCGTCCTTAAGTCCATTTAAGCTTAATTTGTGAATAATTTCACAGTGACACATACACAAAACAAAAAGCTTTGAAATTTGAATTTATCTTTGTTTATTGCCCCTGAATAACACCTTTTAATCCTTCAAATCATTTAGTATCGTCTTTAAAAAAACAGATAGTTCCCAACTGAGGCGAAAGACCGGATTACGGTGCCATCTGCTGTCCAGTGTGCCAAATGGGAGCTGCCGTGAGGGAAGAAAAGAAATGATTTTGATGTTTAAAAAACCTCATGAAGAAGGTCTGTCTCTTTTTTCTTTTTTGTATAGCACCATCAATAAAAAATCCCCAAAAAAGGACATTCCTCCTTCTTCTCTTGATTTTCATGTTCCATAAGCAGATGAGAGGGTGAGCTTCCCCTCGTTGTACAAGGGTTCCTGTAGAGAAGAAAAACAAACTCTAAGCTCTTCACAACCCCAAATATGTGATGGTTGGTGAAGTTTTGGCGGTTTGCTTACAGTCAGCTCCTCGTCTTCCTCCCTGTCTGCGTCCCCCCAGTCCTCCTGCTCCTCTGTGGGGTCGTAGTTGTACAGAGGGATCAGCCTGTGGCGGAGCTCGTCCAATCTGAAGCAAACACATGCAAGAGAAGCCAAATTATGACCGAGCACAAGATAACAATTTGATCTAAAAGAGATTGCTTTGCAGAGACCATCTCACCGTGCTCTCCTCCTGATATAAACAACCTGGAGAGAAGCACAACAACACATACTTGAAGGCAACACTACGGCATAATGCAGTCATGTAAAGTTAACCACGCAGAACGTATCTTACCACTGCCACGACACATCCAATCAGCGTGAGCAGTACGAGGGGGATGAGGGTATAGTAACCAGGAAATCCGGGTTTTGGGTTTGTGGGGTAAATGTGCGGAGTTGTGAGGTTGGAGCGCATTTCTGTAGTCTCGGTCCCCTCCATCATACGACCCCTCGGCTCCATGCACCTCAGCTGACACCTCGGTGACACATTCAGTGGAGCGACGCTGCTGTCATTCCCAACGAGAGGCCGCGTTTCCCAGCCACAGGAAGACTCATGAGTACTGCTGTGGAGAGTCAAACAGAAGAGACTGATAATACAAAAGGGGAAAAAAAAGGGCTTAAGTGTTTCAAAGAACCTGAGCAGGAAGTCGACGATAATACAAAGGAGGATTACAGTAACGTCTAAAACACTCCTCAGCTTAAAGAATTCAGCCTTACCTTATGTCTCATACGTTGCGTGTGTGAGTAAACTTCTCCTCTGCTGCTTTGATTTCACTTCTTATGAGAAGCTCGCTGCTCCAAAACCTTAAACTGCCCAATGACATTCCTGAGTGAGGAGTGGATGATGCAGCTGGTTAGTGTTGTTCAACTGGATAGATGTGTTTGTTACAGGAAAAGGGAGTCTGCACCTTTACATCTATCAGAAACACATTGGAATGTTATTACTGCACAATGGTTTGGTGCTTTTAACAAGGGTCAAAATCATAAATCTTTGTTGTCCTCTGGCTTTAACTTTTCCTGAATCTGGTCTTACTGTTTGGCTGTCTGCTGTCAGACCGTCCCTCTGCATTGTCCCTTAAAACACTTCATAATATCTGCTTTTTACAGGCGCTATTTAAACAGAGTTATTACATATTACACACATGACATGTTCTCTTTCCCCCAGCAGAGGGAGAGCTGTTGTGGGTCTGAGGGAGGGAGGGGAGGGGAGGGGAGGGACAGAGGCAGCCGACAGGGGCTGAGGAAACACAGATGGGAAGGTCCCTGAACCTTTTTACAGGTCTAACTCGCAGAGCATGTCTTCACGTCGGGCATTCGTCTGCTCGAGACAGCGTGAGAGAGCATTCAGGGTAAGTCACAGACAAAATACATATTCAGAATACTTGCTTTGAGATTAAAGTTAGGTACTGTCTCTGAAGGTTATCTAACTGTGATCATGCTACTTTAACTGAAACACATCAGTCTGTTTGTATGGATTACAGTCTTGACTGAATTTGTCATGTCAGTTTTCTCAGGTTCAACATGTGAAATGAAAGCTTCAGTGTCTAACGTAATTGTAGTAGTGGTGTAGACTTTGTTTCACTTTACACAAGTGTTCCTTTAGATGAAGGGAGGCGAGCACCGGTGGATTTCCTGGTAAGATCTGAAAGCTTGTTAATGATTAGACCTGAGTTTATCCTCAGGTTAAGCTAGAACTCGAGCCATAAAACAGCTTTCTTGACCTGCCAGTCCGCACAAGGGATTAGAAATTCTAATCATTTCCTTTTAACTGTTAGTCGGTTGCCTTTTATAGCCAGTTAATCATTAATGATATATGGAATGATTTTGGACTTTTTTCCCCATTTGAAAACAGTTTTAACCACTGACATGATGTGTTTGATGCAAAGTCAGAGTAGGCTGCATTCGAAGTTAAAAGAACAAGCAAAGTAAACAACAAGTTACTTGAATGATAAACTAAATAACACAAAATGATGAACCAGCCCAACAAAATCCATCCCGTATTGAAGTTATTAAATGGATAAATGTCGGCTAGCAATGTCAGTTTGGATAGAATGTCTTTTTGTCTTTTATTTTGAAATATTTGACAAGCAAACATATATTTTTGGATGTTTGTGTGCCAGTCAAAGGTTAATCATAAATTCCCCTTGTCTCGATTGTCAATAATGCCTAATTCTGTTTTTTTGTGATTGTTTTTTCTTCTTCACCACATAGTTCAGCATTCTGCCATGAAATGAAGTGAGCACGTGTTGAGATAAAGCATCACCCAGGAGTGCTTCTACATCGTCCGAACATGTGATGGATCCTTCTCAAAGGCAAAATGGATCAATCCGGAGACAGGATGCAAGCGACTCTGACCTCCCCATGCCCCTAACTGAGCATCAATATGAAGAGCACCTTTATGAGTCCCTTCGAAACTTTCCTGAAGATAATGATGCACACATATATGAGGCCACCTTGTCTGGGCTCATTACCCCAACTGAACCCCAACCCCAACCTCCAGGGAATACAGAAAGCACGGGTAGGCTTATGCCCGTTCGCCCCCCTCCAGTCCCACCCAGAACCAGACTTCCTAGTGCATGTTTGCCAGAAGGACCAGGCAACGCACGCCCGCCAGTTCCCCCCAGGAGGCAAGTCCCCCTCATGAGCACGAAGCAGTTTTCCTGTGACCTCACCGAGCCCGTTCAGAAACTGAGCCGTTCCAGGACAGAAATAGAACATCATGTGAGTATCTCTTGTAGTTTCTCCCTCAGCAGAGACAAAGAGTTCCTTTTATGATTCAATGCAACAGCCCGAATTGATCGTTTTTTTCCCCCCCTACACATCAGGACCCGTTCACCATCAATCTGATAGACACTCCACAGGGCAGCACCAAGAGTCTGGCTTCTTTCTGTGCTGCAACTTCAAAGTAAGAGAGAGAATCACCAAAGTTAATTTTTCAACATAATCTGTTTTGTAATGTGAATGAGATAAATGCATTGTACTGTAAATAATAAATTTGAAGCACTTCGTTGAGATAAAACAAACAGAAAACTTTAATTTTGGACAGATTCTCTATATCTGCTTTTTGGTCTGTCAGCTCAGCCTTGTTTTGAACCTTCAGGGAGCAGATATGAATCATGCTGCTGAATCATGCTATGAAGTTGAAGCGTGGGACATGTTTGCCATCATTCTTTCAGTTTCAGACTGGCAACCTGTTTTTCTCTTCTTCGTCTCTGGCAGGCTAATGTCACACTACAAGCACACAGACAGCGATCATAACTCAGGCGTGGTGTGGGGTCGAATGCTACACATCCACCCCGCCCTGCTGCAGCAGGCGGAGGTGACTGTCAGCGTGGCCACCGAGTGGGATGATTTTCAGGTCCCCATCCCCACCACAGGTAAGATCAAATCATAGATTTTTTATCAGAAATGGTGGCTTGTTTAACAAGAAAGACAACAACTCCCATGAGGCCACACTTTTTATGTTTTTTGTTTTGATTTGATTGCGATGCCTCTAGCGGCAGAAATGACATACTATGCATTCAAGTATATTTAGCAATACCACAATATCAAACTACTTGTAAAATACTTTAACTAACTTAAAAGATCTTGCATCCAAAATTCTGCTTGAGTGTTATGAGCACAATGAACTGCACAAGTACTTACTGGGACAAATGGTTATCAAGGTTTTTCTTAATCTTGTGTGCACAAAGATGAAGAAACAGATCGTGCACACATGAAAACATATTTTTTTTGGGGCACTTGAGGAGCTACCCTGGAAAATGTGTGGGTACATTTTATTCGTACATGGTGACCTCCCGTAAATCCCATTAAAGCTTGGCGAAAATCCAACCTGAGCACGTTTAATCAACAGCAGACAGTAAGTGTTGTGCCTGCATGGGTGTGTAGGGACTTTATTTTGTGATAACCATAATTGCAGCTGTTAGATACATGAAGTGGAGTTGAAAGCACAATATTTTCCTCTGTGATGTGGTGAAGTAGAAGTGCTGTATAAAGTAGAGCTGTACTTCAGTGGCAGCATGTTAAAAAGACTAAATATTATAAATAAAAAGGTATTTACTTAGTTTTATTCCACCACTGCATGGATGTAATGCGTTCCATTATCTGAGGACTCTTCAGCTCATCCTCCAGTCACTTCTGCATGTGTCGGCAGAGGTGCGTGGACTCTGAACTCTGATCTTTTTGTTCAGTGAACAGGACAGTGAAGAATCTGATTGATGAAATCTTCCAGCTGCTGGACCCCCCTCGCAGCACAGATGGGCATTACGTCTTAAAGCTGTGCAACTCCGACGAGTACCTCCGAAAGTAAGCCACCGATCCAGGAACGTCTAACTACTAAGTGTACGATGTTCTGTTCAGACATGGTGTGTTTAACTTCATGCACCAAACGCCATTTTTTTTCTTCTCATATCTCTCCCTAAGTGAAGAGCTGCTGGGACTGCACGAGACTGTTCAGATTTGCTACAAGTTTGAGCAGGAAGTGCCGGTCCGACTGCTCAACACGAACAACCGCAAACACCTTCTGACCAGAGATGTGAGTCAGTTCAAACTCCTTCGGTATTCCCACCCCGCAGTGTAGATCATTCACTAGGAGAGAGCAGCCTGTCTTCAGTCTTGAAATGCTGTTTGCGTCTGGCCCCGAGCCAACATGTTATCATCAGGGCTGTAAAATCCTCCACCCTCACTTCTTGACTTTGTTCTGTTTACACATCACGTCACGTCGGGTGGCACTTAGCAGCAAGAATGAAGAATAAAGGTGAAGC
>CAEMYA010000177.1:2345225-2357528 GCA_903131615.1 Diplodus sargus | reverse complement strand
ATGTAATGCGTTCCATTATCTGAGGACTCTTTAGCTCATCCTCCAGTCACTTCTGCACGTGTCGGCAGAGGTGCGTGGACTCTGAACTCTGATCTTTTTGTTCAGTGAACAGGACAGTGAAGAGTCTGATTGATGAAATCTTCCAGCTGCTGGACCCCCCTCGCAGCACAGATGGGCATTACGTCTTAAAGCTGTGCAACTCCGACGAGTACCTCCGAAAGTAAGCCACCGATCCAGGAACGTTTAACTACCAAGTGTAAGATGTTCTGTTCAAACATGGTGTGTTTAACTTCATGCACCAAACGCCATTTTTTTTCTTCTCATATCTCTCCCTAAGTGAAGAGCTGCTGGGACTGCACGAGACTGTTCAGATTTGCTACAAGTTTGAGCAGGAAGTGCCCGTCCGACTGCTCAACACGAACAACCGCAAACACCTTCTGACCAGAGATGTGAGTCAGTTCAAACTCCTTCGGTATTCCCACCCCGCAGTGTAGATCATTTACTAGGAGAGAGCAGCCTGTCTTCAGTCTTGAAATGCTGTTTGCGTCTGGCCCCGAGCCAACATGTTATCATCAGGGCTGTAAAATCCTCCACCCTCACTTCTTGACTTTGTTCTGTTTACACATCACGTCACGTCGGGTGGCACTTAGCAGCAAGAATGAAGAATAAAGGTGAAGCTAATGAGGGGCCACAAAAAGCCAATTGATACCATTTAATGATCCCAAACGCTTGTTTTGAATTCTATGTATAGATGGATGTTAACCTGTGTTTCTCCCCTGAGGTTGAGGACGACTTGAACTCATTCCAGCTCTGCGAGGTTCTGCGTCCCGTCTCTGTTTTCAACGCCTGCAAGTAAGATTCGCTCTTTATGAAGTGGTTTCAGTAACAATGACAGGTGTTCAGTGGGTCATGTGACCGGCGTCTGTTTGTAGAAAAACATTGGCAAAGGTAGCTTTGCTTTGTGGTTTCCCACCGCTGTGACACCTGTGTGTGTGTGTGTGTGTGTTTACCCCTTTACCCGTCTGTCAGGTTGAGTCTGCAGGATGTGCTCAATAGCTACAACAGGGAGGTGACACAGCTGATGAGATTTAAGGTGAGTATTTATTCGTCTCACACAGTTTTTGAAGCCCTCTCTTTCATCTAAGGGTAATTCAGATACGACTGTGGTAGTGGCGCATGATAAGCTGACTTCCTGTCGTTGCAGTCTGGGATGAACGTCAATGTGATCGTGGACTGCGTTCGCACCATCAGCAGCCTTCTGTGTGGGCTCTCCTGTCCGGAGCTGGAGGACACTATAGGCAGGCTCAACCGAATCAACCCCATACCCCTGGTATGATATCACCGTGTCAGCTGTGAATCTTTCCCCATGGTGAAAGGTTTCCTCATTCAAGCAGTGTAATCCCATCACTTTACATATACGCCAAAGTATTCTGACACTGCAGTGCACCAAAGAAATGTGAAAGACCTCCTCATTCCTCCAATCAACAATACAAAGCTTTGTTTGTCATTTTATTTTTTCCTCTTCTTTTTTAGAGTCATGAGGAGATGTCTGAGTGTGAAACAGGTGAGTATCTGTTACTCAACAGTAACGCCATTGTTGTCTGCATGAGTGTGTGTTTCTTCTAACTGTTTACACTCTTGCCATTTGATAACCAAGCCGGTCACGTTTAGGTGATACGGTAAGCCAGATCACCATATGAACTTCCTTTTAGTTATGTTACACTGTTTTGACTGCGTTTAAATACTTGCAATTCTGCAAAAAAACGGCAGGCATGAAAGTGCTGTAAGACCATTCTTAGCAATATGATTTTATTTTTATTTGTTTGTTTATTTAAGAGGGACAATGCACATCTATTGACATTTTCAGTTTCATTTAAAATGTAAATATGCCAGAGTTAGCAAAAAAGTTCATTTTCGTCTGTAGTCCCTTGGCAGGTCAACACATCATCACATTACATTAGTGGGATAGAAAAGAGAAAAAAAAATTCAAGAAGGATAGAAAGCAAAAAAGAGAGAAGAGAGAGGGAGAGAGAGAGAGAGACATGAAAAATAAAAATAAAAACAGGTGCAGTACAAAGAAGTGCAGCACTTAAAATGAAGTAGGTCAGTTTTTGATGATTGCAGTTTTGATCTCTGTCTATCATCTTAAAATGTAAATTTCTCAAAAATCTCAATTGAGTGCAATTTAATGTCTGTTGTATAGAGAGCAGTGAATGAAGAGGGGTTTACTACATTGTAGTGTTTCACAAACAAGGTATCAATTGTTTTCATGCTGTTTATAGATACAGAATAGGGGGGCTTAAGTGTTTCCTGTCAAAACAATTGTTTCGTCTCCGTGTTCCAGCCATGATCGTGCTTCACAAGGAGCTGCAGAAAGTGCTCCAGGTTTATTTTGACAACTTCCATTCAGACTTCCGAGGTCAGGAGCTCACCAGCAAACTGCAAATACTTGACGTGGATAACAACACTGAAATCCTGCAATTCAACATCGCTGCTCTCTACAAACTACAACCCGCCTGGATTATCAAGTAATGTGTGCATTTACACTCACGCACAGACATGCACACATTATGATGAGCGTGCAGAAATACGAGCAAACGCTGTACGAATTAACCGCTTCCTGACCAGGGTTTGTTTTGCTTTCTGTTTCCTCCCTTTTGTTTTTGTTTTTTTAGCTACGAGTGCTTCTCTGTTTCCTGCGACTTGACGTACGGAGCAACAAAGATCTGTGACACAGGCGTTTCTGAAAACATCAGCGTCGCCTTGTCATACGCTAACAAGATCCAGTGTAACCGCATGTAAGAGCCTCTCGGAGTACGCTTGACCATACTCCACTTCCTCTTTCCCTATTCTCACAGGAATTCCTTTGTCACTGACGAGGAAGTGAAAGTGGATATTACAGACCCTTAAGAGTTAATAAGAGAAATGATCTGTTGCTCATTTTAATACATTGAGGCAAATCTAGTTAAGAAAAATATTTATGAGCTAGAATAAATAGATGGAGAAGAAATAAACATGTTTTTTCGACTGCATGTTGTTTGGTTTTAGGATGGTGTTCCCTGTTCCAATCAACCAGCTGCCGTACGAGTGCATGTTGACATTTCGCCTCAAGGGCGCCAAGCGGGGCAAGAACCCTGAGCTCTTAGGCTGGGCCGTACTACCTCTTTACAGCGACAGGTAGGTGTTTACACAACGTCCACACTATCTCATAAATACTTCTGACTTGAATGCTAACACAGTGGGGAGGCTGGGAAGGTGAAGGGAGTAAACGTGAGCTCGCGGTTTAGCGAGCAGTAAATGTTTTTTATGGTCTATTTGTTTTGAGAGAAAGGTCATTGACATAAATGATTGGAGGAAACAAACGCGCAAATCAAATGACTCATGTGCCTGTCGAAACTACTGCGAAGATCAGATTGTGAAATCAGCGTAATGCCTCTTTAGGAAATGTTTATTTTTAGAGAGTTTATTTTAATCACCTTCATCTTTAACACTCTTTAAGACATTATAATTATCTCTGACTGCTAAAGTTAGGACAATGTATTTGTGGGTTTAATAAATCCCTTATAATGCACTTGTATTATCCATCTTCTTTTAGCTGTACTGTCCAATCAAATCAACAGATCTTTAAAGGTGCAATACATAAGACACGTCCACCTGTTGAATGTATACACCAACCTCAAACAAATAGATGGCGACATATCAACTCATCATAGCAACGACTAACTGTAGCTGCCGTTGGAGAGGTTAGAACCGCGCAGCTAGCGACTGTATTAGCCGACTCTGCCTGGACAAAGTGGCTGGGAGCTAGCTGTTAGCATTCCAATTCCCAAAAAGACATCAGTGCAACACAACACAGACATTTTCTGATATAATAGTCAAATAATTAATCATTTTTGTTCACATTGTGTTAATAATGTTATTTAATATTTAGAGATTAAACTAAAATTCATACATGCTGCACCTTTAAACTGTTGCCAGCATGTAATCTGACAGTGAACGTGTTTTGTCTTTTTGTTTTGTGTGTGTGTGTCCAGGACTCTGGTGATGGGGACCGTTCTGCTCAGTATGTCCATGCTGGCTGAGCCCCCAGCTCCTCCCTCTCCCGCCCTGTTTGATAGCCACAGACAAGCCGTCGGCGTCATACTGCAGGTCAGCATCACTGAGCAACTCTGCCCCCTGTTGACCTAAACACACACTACACCACACTGTCTGCTCAATCGTTCACCTTCCCATAATCCTCCAGCTCGAGTTTCAAGATGAGTTTGAGTGGAAGTATCAGAGGCCCATCGCCCTCCCTGGTTCAGCGGTGTTTACTCAGCCTTGTGAGGCGCTGCAAAAGAAAATGTTGAGCGCCTCTAAGAAGCACTGCCTCTGCTTGTGAGTAGGAGAAAACGACACACATTATAGAGATCTGTAATCCCTCCCTTTCCCTTAACACACCCCTGAAATGATCTCTCCCCCCCTCTCAGTCTGACAGAAAATGAGAAAGCCTTCCTCTGGAGTAAACGTTACTGTTGTGACAAAGGAAGCACTTTCCTCCACCTGCTGCTGGGTGGAGCCCCCCGGTGGCAGTCTGAAGACCTGACAGAAATCTATACCGTTGTGGAGAACTGGCTGATTCATCTACCTGAGGAGGCGCTCTTCCTGCTCAGTGACAAGTGGGTAACATGTTGCTTGTTTAGTTTAGTAAAGTTTTTTGGTTCCTTCCATGAAGATAAAATGGCTACATTTAAAATATGATTTATGTACATAAGTATTTGCATCAAAATATACGGTACTTATGCTGAAAAATGAATGTCTGATCTGATAAAGGGCCAGGCTTGCGATGAATGTAGTTTTGCAGACAAGCAGACTGGTAACCCAAAATCTGTGATCACAACGTTGATTCAGGTTTACATTAGTCTGTTTGGTGACGTCGAACATATTTTTCAGTTTCCATGATCAGACCGTGCGAAGGGCTGCGGTTCACTACTTTGAGCAGATACCAGACGGAGAGCTGGAGTTGTTTCTGCCACAGTTGGTCCAGGTAAGCACACAAACAAGTGCTGAACACACCTATGAGATAAGGTGACTGTACGCTCTGTATTCTCCTCATTGGTCTGACGTTGGTTTCATCGGTCATCCTCTCCTGCAGGCTCTGAAGAGCGAGTGGGAGTTAGATGGACCCCTGGTGATGCTGCTGCTGGAGAGATCACTGAAGAGCATACAGATTGCCCAGCAGCTCTACTGGTGAGCCGAAGATTCAGACATCACACCGAGGGGATGTAAATTTGGATTAGTAATGTTACAAAAGGAAAGAATGAAAGTTGCTCTAGGAAGAATGTGTTTTCAGTCTTTTGAGGCTCAATCATTTTCTCTGCAGCAAAAATGGTAAAAGTTGTATTAAAGTTTTACACGCTGGCAGGCTGCTGGAGGATGCCCAGAGTGAACCGTACTACCAGAGCTGGTTCGGTAAGGTTCAGGCTGCCCTGCGGCACTGCTGTGGCCGGGCACTGAGGGAGGAGCTGGAGCTTGAAAGCCGCCTCGTGTCCGTGCTCGTGCAGGTGGCGGAGAAGGTCCGGGCTGCTGACAAGGCTCGCCGTAAGGTACCAGGCTCATCTTATCTCCTCATTTATTCATTTAGTCAGTCATTTTGACTAACTAACTTCGTAGTTTGATTTGTGTACGTTTCTCTGCAGAATGTTTTGAAGAAAGAGAAAGCGAAGATTACTGAGTTCTTCAAAGGTGGGGTCAGCTGTTGTCTGGCGCTGGATCCGGCTGTTCGTGTAAACGCGTTGGATGTCGAAGTAAGAACGTCACACAGCTACCAGAAAAGACACATCAGACAATTTCTGATTTAATTTTACATAGCAGAGGCCTTTCCCAGATGTCACCTTTTAACTATTCTATCTGGCACATTATTTGTATTGAAAGCAAAAGCCAGAACCAATTTCAATATGTTTTTTTTTTTTTTTTTTTTTAAATCCATTGCAAATCCAGCTTCTTTTGGAAAAGATAATTGCAAACAAATCTTTACAAAGTAACACAACAAGATAAAAAAGGGCTCTAGTAAAGAGAGTAGGAGTACATAAAAAGTAATATGCTCTACAGCTGTCAAGTAGATTTCTCCTTTTTCATTTTATGACCTACTGAAAACTAAAATTGTATTATTTTTTACTTTTGTGTCCAGCTGTCCTTTTGTGAGGCTTTCCGTGTTGTGTGTCATCATACAGTTCATTCATGTATTTGTGAATTCTGCCGACATTACACACATTTTTAAAAGAAAAGGAACGTCACACAGCACATTACACCATTTATATAACCGTACTAAAGTCTCACACACAGCTCCACAGCGGGAGTGTTTACTTGTTTCCGTCCATATGTTGCCTACAGGCCTGTAAGTTCTACAACTCCAACGCTGCTCCTCTGGGGATCTCGTTCATCTGCTCCGACCCTTTGGCTAAGAACATCAGTGTCATCTGCAAGGTTGGTAATAATATGTTATTTTATTGATCTCCTCCGGGCCTCGTGAAAATGTTAATATCGGCCCACTGCCTTTTATTCTTGTCTCCTTCAAAAGGGAAATTAAAGCTCATAGTCTGCTCATACAACACAAAGAGAATACCTGTGAAATGGCACCTGTCGAGTCAAAGAGCAACCTTTTCATCAAATGCTGTCAAAACTCGGTTAACTATTTCTTTTCAGACAGGAGATAACCTGCGTCAGGACATGCTGATACTTCAGATAGTCCGTGTGATGGACAGGGTTTGGCTTGAGGAGGGACTCGACATGCGAATGATCACCTTCAGATGTCTTTCTACTGGCGGAGCTCAGGGTCGGTTTCTCTTTTTGAACACACATTCATTTTTCCCTTTGCCTCGTTTCTCTGTGGTTGTGAAGTCACATTTTTCTACCTATATTCTCTGTGGCTGTCAGGCCTGGTGGAAGTGGTTCCAGAGGCGGTGACCCTGGGGAAAATTCACCAGGAGTGGGGCTTGGGTGGCACCCTGCGAGAAGACACACTCGAGAAATGGTTCCACAACTTTAACAAAACTAAGGAGGACTACGAGAAGGTGAAGACCAACACAATATCTTGGATGACTTTGCCATTACGCCTGATTTAGAAACTTGAAAGTTCACGTTTGATCCTGCTGCGTATGTCTGTGTGTGCAGGCTGTGATGAACTTCATCCACTCGTGTGCAGGGTGGTGCGTGGCCACCTTCATCCTGGGGATCTGTGACCGCCACAACGACAACATCATGTTGAAACACAGCGGACATATGTTTCACATCGACTTTGGCAAAATTATGGGCAATGCACAGAAGTTTGGAACCTTTAAAAGGCAAGTCGATGAAAACACGAGCAGCAGTTTGGAAGTGAAGAGAGAGCGGTGTTTTTGTTTAAACAGCAAAAAACTCAGAAAAGGATAAAGTCAAAGAGAACGATGCGAATTCACTAGAATCTTCCCCCCTACTTTTGTCACGACAGGGACCGATCACCGTTCATCTTTTCATCTGAGATGCATCACTTCATCACAGGCGGGGGGCTGAAGCCTCAGCGCTTGCATCGCTTTGTGGAGCTGTGCTGTGAAGCTTACAACATCATCAGACAGCGCTCTGCACTGATACTCAGCCTGCTGGAGCTGGTAAGATCTTTAATAGCGATATCTGAGAACAACTAATATTGCATAAAACACTGTTTCATCCGGGGCGTGCGCGTGGTTTCTAGATGCTACATGCTGGAATGCCTGAACTGAAGGACACTAATGACCTGCAGTACGTCCAGAACAACCTCAGACCTCACGACACAGACCTGGAGGCCACATCCTACTTCACAAAGTAATTTAATCCACGACACATGAACACACGCAGACTTTTTTAAAGTAACCCATATTTTATTCACGTATAAATCTGTCTCTGAGGGTGACAGTGTGTATCCCTCCTGATGTAGGAAGATCAAGGAAAGCATGGGCTGTTTTGCAGTGAAGTTTAACTTCCTGACGCACAGCTTGGCGCAAGTGAAGAAACAGGATTCACAAACCCGGAACGGCGTCCCGGCTCCCAGCGACAATATCCAAGAAGCTGTCATCCAGGGGTACACCGTCAGGTCCAAAGATGTGGTGAGGCTGCATGTTGCTTTTTACGCTGTGATTATTCAGTTGCTGCGAAAGTTTGCCTGGCGCATCACAGAGATTTGGGTTGTTAAATCCTAATAGCCCGGAGCTGATGACACATCTGGAACTGACAGCAGGTTCTAGAGCCCAATACCTATCGACTGATAGTGGCCTCGGGGTAGATTATATTTGTTGAATTCCCTGTGAAGTTTACTGTTTAAGTACATTGTCGTCTCATCACTGTTGGCACCGGTCCTTAAAAATCCAGCTCTGGTTGGCCTCTTGCAGGTTCACACATACGTTCTTGGAGGATTAACCCCTGGCTCTGTCACATACGGCCTCCAAGGCAGCAACACCTCATTTAGACAGACTCTTTCACTCACTTTCCAGAGTGGAGTTACTGCTGTTTGTTGGCATTTCACTGCTCTTTGATCAGAATAGGCTTCCTGATGTCAGGTTAAACTGTTTGAGGTTAGAGGTGGAGCGCAGTGTCAGATGAAAGAGGCACAGAGATTTGAACAGTTACTGAGATTTGAGGCCTGTAGCGGAATCAGCGGCGATGACAAGGAATGTTCGTTCAGTAAATGTTACATTTAAGTGCTTAACCACTTAATAAAATGGAATCTTTTTGGAAGGCAAACGTAAAACTTAAAAAAATGTTAACGAAGTTACTTTAACAGAGGTTATGATTGATTTCTATAGTATATTATATATTCTTAAGTATTTTAAAATACTCATGCTGAAACTCCTTGAAATTGGAAGCTGGATTTCAAACCTGACGAACCTTTACAGGGATCCAAAACTGTTGTATTCCTGGGTGAGCGCTTACCTTGCAGATGGATTTAGATTTCTCACAAATCCACCTTACCTGGCTGGTTATCTACTTGTGTCTGAACCAGAGTAGTTCCGACCAATCATCGTCATCAAGGAACTACTTTCAGATGCAGGTGTAGTTTAGGTGTGACGGCCAGTGAGAGAAGTGAGTGTGAATTTAAGCTGGCAACGGCAGAATATATTTAACTGAAAGACCAGCAAAGAACAGCACTGAAGGTTTTTCTCGATGGGAAAGATGTGTTTCGCTTTTCTCTACTGGCTTTACTAAGAATTTGATTCACCACCAGGGTCTGTTGGAAGCGCTCTCCTACTGCATTTCTAAGGATGACCTCTCGCGTGTGTTTTAGGTTATTTAGATTTTAGGTTTGATTCACTTGTCTACAGACAGGCTTAAAAAAAATGTTACGGGATGTCATAGAGATCCTTGAGGGCTAACACCCCCTTGTGCTGCATCCTGTAGATTTTAAGAGTACAGAACGTTACTCAACACCTGCATCAAAGTGACTGAGTTTTCTACAGTCTCTCCTCATTTTCTCACCTTGCAGCCTAATGGGGAAAAAAAATTTATTATGTCTGATTTGCAGATCTATGACCTGAGAGTAGCCATTGATGACGGTTTTCTGAACAGTGAGAAGACGTACGGGCAGTTTGAGCAGATCCACAAGCAGCTGCAGAAACACTTCATTGAGTCGACGCTGCCTCAGTGAGCGAACGAAAAAAATAAGCTTTTTTCTTTCTACAGTAAAAAGACGTAAATTGATCTTAACTCTTTGCTCCTTCTCTCTTAAAGGTTTCCTAGCTGGTATAAGCTGTCATTCAGCCCGAGCAAGAGGATGTCTCTGCTGAACAAGTACCTAAAACAGCTTTTTGAGGGACCGTGCAAGGGAGTGAGTTCCTCTTGTCCCCTGGTTTGGTTTCCCTCAGTGTCCCCTTGTTGCCTTCTTGTTCTCTAACTTGTAACCTGCCTCGCTCTGCAGAATGAATTTGTGTGCAGCTTGTTCCTGGATGGCCCCAACAAAGCCCGAGAAAGTGTGACCGGTGAGCTTTTCAAGATTTTAAAGGGAAAAAAAACATCACGCTAAAGTTAATATTTAGAATGTGAGGACTAATTCTGTCTCGAGGTTACGCAGTTGATGCATAGTACAGGAGGTGTTGACGTTGGTGATGTGTTGATCTGTTGCAGGATCCAAACCACAGATCCAGCTCTGCATTTCTTACTCCGACTCGAAGCTCTCAGTCTTAGTAAAACACCTGAAGAACATTGTAAGTTACCTTCATTCTTGTTGTTGCATTGTTTGTAAGCATTTAACAACAGGAGAAACGCACATAGTGAATGTGTTTTCTCTTAAAAACACTTTGCGGTGTACTGTACACTCTCTTCTCAACAGAAGCAGGCAAACGGCTCTAACCCTGACGCCTATGTGGTCACGCGCCTCAGGCCGGACCCTCAGCAGCGCACAAAGAGGAAGACAAAGGTGGTCCGCAATAATGACAACCCCTTCTTCAACGAACTGGTACGACTTTCATCCTATCCATGTTTCTATTAATGAATTAGCGCGGTCTCGGCATCCTTTGGTTTTTCACGAGATTACTGGGCAGGTTTAATGAAAGTAATGCGTTAATCCTTCGTTGAAGGGCCGGTGCTTAATACAGTAAATCCGTGTACCTTCCACATAAGCTGTTGAGCACAAACAGTGAGTTCCAAACTGAAGCATTTAGTCAATTTAATGAGAAGCATTGGATGCTTTAGAGGAAATACACGGAGTGAAGTAATCGGGGCTCAACAATGGGAGTATTGCAAACATTTCAATTACCCTGGAAACGGGACGTATGTATCTATGACTCACTTGTCTGTGTTCTGATCCACCAACTTAAATATTAAAAATGACAGTTAAGTTCAATCGCGTCAGATCAGTTGTATTTACATTGCACAATATCACAAATTTGCCTCAAAGGATTTATAAACTATACAGTATATGACACCCTCTATTCTTAGACTCTTGATTTGAATGAGGTGAGGGAGACAGGCAGGCATGCGGTGGGCATGTACAGTATGTTGTGTACAGTTCACACCTTTCAGTTTCACAGTGGCCTAACGTAATTTAAACACGGATCCTATTCAGAATTGCAGTTTTATTATAATCCAAGAAAGTTTGTTTTTTTTCCAATTTGAACATCCAAGTCCCTCTTGAGATTGATTGCTGTCTCTCTGAGCTTTGAACGTTTATCCAACTGTGTTAAATATTACCTTGTAATGCACGCTCTGCCTGCGGCGCCGCTCTCTCCGCTGTGAGTCTGACCTGATCTTTGATTGTTGAACCTTGCAGTCTCTGACCAGCAGCTTCCCACACACTTGTTAGCCTGTTGCCACCTTTTCTGGTGCAAACGTTACACCTTGACAATGCCGCACGGAAAGAAATAAAAGAATAAAGCCCCTGCTCTGCACTTAAAAAGCCAAACTGTATGAAAGACATACCCTCAAATTTACTGCATGTCCAGAATGAAGAGCTGTTTGATAACTAAAACATCTGCCCCTTATTCACAGCTGGAGTACAATAACGTACTGTTGTACGGGATGGTGTTGGAAGTGACAGTGAAGAGCAAGAAGACGTTTGTGGCTGCAACCAACATTAAACTTGAGAAGGAGGTGCTTGACAAGGAGACGTGGTTTCCTCTCGGGAACTGTGCAGTCTGACTTGAGAGAGAGCTGCGCTGTGGGCCTGCTGCCAGCAGGGGGTGCAGCCACGCCGAGGGAAAGAACCCATCCAAAGATTTCCGACCGCATGAGTGAGACAAATGCACCTGAGCGAAGGAAGTGTGCTCTCTCATTTATACCTATTTAATCGGATGTCACATCACTCCAGAGCTGAATTTTGCCGGCAGTGGCGGATGTGCGTGGAGGAAGTTACAAGGCTGAGTAAAACTCAGACGAGAAGACTGTTTACTGTGTGAACACTTCCCCCAACGTGTTTATTTTTGAAATGTTGATCAAATGAAGGATATTTGTTCATTATTTAAATTTTCTGGATGCGGCCTCGACGGTGGCTGACGGGAAGAAACGATCACCTTTGCCATCAGACCTTTACAGACTTACATCAGACCACTTTTACCTCTCCGTGAGTCAGAGCCGTCCTTGTGAATGTGTGTGGTCGTGAGCGTCGATGTGACAGACTGAAGAGCAGGTGATGCGGCGCTGTTGATACCTGCCTGGACTGAGTGTGTTTCTACCCTCTGGGCTGTGTCAACTGGATGTCCTTGACCAATGGAAATCGGAGGCGGGAGGCGGGGGGGAGAGGGGAGAGGCAAGTGTGTGAGCAGGATGACAACTCTCTCTCTCTCTCTCTCTCTCTCTCTCTCTCTCTCTCTCTCTCAAGCC
>CAEMYA010000177.1:2295821-2337504 GCA_903131615.1 Diplodus sargus | reverse complement strand
AAAAAAAAAAAAAAAAAAAACACTTTAATTTTGTCCTAACCTACACATTTCTATCTATCGTGTCCTGTGTGTGTGTCTCGGGGTCCCTGCTCATCTAACTGTAATTGATCCACCCAGGCTGCTGCTTTGTACCGCAGTCCCCCGCAACTGTGAAAAGTGCCGATCACCGTCTGCACAGCTGCCACCGAGGCACGTCGACAGTTCGCACAGCGATCAGCAGGGCTGCGTGTCAGAATTAGGTGGCTGCCTGACTGAGCGATTGAGACAGATTGAGGAGGCTGTGTGAAGACAGGTGAGGGTGACAGCAACACTCGCCAAGACACCGCCAGTCAAATCAGGGTTGCGACTTTAAGTGCATGAGTAATCACACATCGCCAGAAGCCTCGAGGATGTAAAGTGCGTCACTTATTCTGGGAAGCTGAGTTACTATCAGGAGTACAGGTATGTGGTGCTTGATTCTAAAGAAATGATAAGTGAGCGAAAATACCGAGCTGTGACGCAGGAGGAGGATGTGGTTTAAAGAGAGAGAAAAAAACACAGTGACGAGGGTGTGAATCAATTTAGGGAAAGGTGTGATGAGGGCCAGGAGAGGACTTGCTTCCGGGGAAAAACACAGATGAGGTGGTCGAGCTGTGGACTGGAGACAAATGTTCTTTTGTCCAGCTTTTTCTTCCAGTCGAGAGGACACTTGGCCACGCTGTCCCCTCTGACAAGTGTAGTTATCTACATTTATAAAAGAAAGAAGAAAAAAAAGAAGAAAAAAGAAAAGAAAGAAGGACTGTGTTTTCTTTCCGTTTGTGTCGAGAGGTTTCTGTTCAAACTCCTGACTCAAAGGAATCAAAGAAATTCTCTTTTCATATCTGTTTTGAAAGGATGCCTCGACCAAAATAGAAACAGAGTTGACATCAAAGTGCAAATAACTTCATGGGCATTTCATTTCCACTTTATAATTTGACGCATTCATTATCAACTAACATATTAAATGCCAATAAATATAAAGAACTAAGCAACTTAAACAATTGTATGAAAAATGACAAAAGTATCTATGAAAAAAGTTTGTGTTGATCAACTAGATCTAAGACCCTGTTGCTGTTAATCCATTTAGATTATTTTGGCATGAGCTGCAGAGTTTTGGAGATATTGGCAAAAGAGAAGTCTGTCTTAGCTTAAAAGCTAATTTAGCTAGCTGATGTTACTGCTGAGTCGAGGAGGGCAACAATAATATTCACAGCTCTGTCACGAGCACGACTATTATCTCCAAAACTTGGCAGCTCACACCAAAACAAACAAGATGGATAAATAGCAGTACAGGTGGGAGGACAAGTATGCATGTTTTAGAGCGAACTGCCCCTTTAAGTTTGGAAAATGCTCAACAAAATGTGTGAACGTCAGCATCGTTTGCCCAGTTCACTCCAGATAACATGCACCTGAATAAACGCATACGTGTATAAATGCATGTGACCTTTTATACCGTGATCCTGCTCCTGTTATTAGACAGGCATACATCCGCTCTCTCTCTCTTAGACTCACCAAGCTGCGAGCCGACATTCCAAAACTCCTGAGGGTTGTAATTGGACGAAGACGTCCTCGAGCCTGCTGGGTAAATCCTGCTGAGGAACCTCTGGTTGTGCAGAACAAAATCTGCACCTGAGAGAGAGAGAGGACCCACACACACTCAAAGGTCAAACGTGTCCTCATGAATGACAAAACTTCACATCTGTCATCGTCACGATCCTGCACAGCACATTTAAGTCAAACCATCTGATACAGGAAAGCAGCTTTACATACATTCACATGGTCACTGGCTGGAAAAGGCTCCTATCTAATTCTTGTCAAATGGAATTTTCGAGACTGTGTGAAAAAGATGGAAACCGTTTGTCCTGATCGGGCTTTGATGCCTGTATAATTATCCCCATTCTGGATCGACCCAAAAGAAAGTGGCACACGGCTTCAGTCGGCGTGCGATCGCTGTGTCGATTCCCCGCGGGGACGACAAAGTTACAGCTTTTACAGCTCCAGCATAGCTGAGACTCTTCACTGCCGCTGCCAACCAAGCCAGCAGTCTCATAATGTGGCTGTTTGTTTGGAAAAGTGTCGCTCCTCCACAGCAGGAGCAGATTTCATCTCTCCACATCACTCTGTTTCTCCAATAGACTGCAGCACAGCGGCATAATGACAGTTCAATTGGTTATCAGTTGATTCGAACCTCTGCGGGCTCTTTCCACATTTGTGGGCTGTTGCTGTTGTGCTTGATTCCCAGTCAAGTGCTCCCCTTTGTCGTATATGTCATGTTTAGTTCACTGAGCTTTACAAAGAACACAGAGCAAACAGCCAAATGTCTCAATTTAAGTGTATAGCCATGCCATACATCATTAGACGGCTTATATTATTGTGATTGCAAACTATCATGCACGGAAGTTTTGACAAAAACGGTCTTCTCTTATTTCCAAACATCCACCGGATCCACTTCATTAACATAAGTAATCCAAAACACCTGCAGTAATTCCAGGATTAAATGGTGTGAATGCTTCATCTCTAAAAAATCCCAACTGTCCTCTCTCCTGAGCCACACTCCAGTCTCCAGATTGATGCATCATGTTGCCGATGAGATTTCAAATCCAGTAATATATAGTTTATATCAGTTTTTAAAGCCATAAACTTGGAAATGATGCAGGTTTATGGAGTGTCATGCTCTTTCAACAGTGGAATGGTTTTTGACTATTTTCTATGCATAAAGTTAGTGTAAATATAGATATACATAATTATAATGAGTTTTGGCCCCTCTTACTTTCAGGCAGATGTATTTTGAGATCATCGAATGACTTTGTTTCTTGCCAGGCACCAGAGTATTTTCTTAGAGAAGCATGTGGCAAATGTTCATTTTCAGTGTTATTGTCATTAAATCTGAACTTGGACCATGTAAGAATGTATGATGTGGGGGAGCTAACAGGGGAGGTTACGCGTTTATTTTTGCTTTTAAAACCTGTAGGTGAGAAAAAAAAAAAGATTCACTGTGTGCAGATTCCTACAGATTGCTAGAAGCGCTCTCTCTGACAGTTTGGGGAAATAATCCAGCTCATAACCTTTCAAAAGAGCCCAAAACCATGCCTGTACTATAAATGGTTCAACAACAGCTTTGAAAGTACTATTGGCGAGGCTGGCATAGGTGTTTTGAGATCATTTTACATACATTACCCAGAAGAGGGACAGGCTGATATCTCCTTATACCCCTTAAATGACACTTTACCTGAGGCTTTGGCCAGCTTCCGAGCTTTCTTCTCTGCCATGGATGTGTTTTCGTAGAGGTGCTGATTGTCCTTGGAGTGAGCGAAGCTGATGAACTTGACAGACTTGGTGTACACGACCAGGTTAGATAAGGCCTCGGCCACCGCCACCTTCTTCTTCTCCTTCTACTCGTTAGATTTAGGGGGCAGAGAGGAAGACAAACCAAAGAGAGTCTTCACCAAATTGCAACAAATCGTTAGAGACCACCTCATCACCAAACTATCTGCGCCGTAGCTCCTGTACAAACAGTCTATATCTGTCTCTCTGCTTCTCCTCTTCAATCTGACTTACTTTCATCTTTGACCCTGCCTTTCTCGGAGACCAGAACTTTGCTTTGGGCTGCTGATCTTCTTCCTCCTCATCGTCATCCTCCTCCTCATCCTCGCCCTCATCTACACTCTCCTCTGCCTCTGTCTTTGGCTTTAGCTTTTTATTCTTGATGAGGATCTTATACTTCAGGTCCTGGCACCCCCACGAAAAGCACACGCAGCATGAACTCACACATGAATAAATGCAAGTGCAAATACTTTGTTACTGTACTTAAGTAGATTTTTTCAGATATCTGTACTTATTCATTGACTTAGTATTTATTGTTCTGACTACTTTTTTACATTGCCTCCCTAAATCTTAAACACAAATATCTGCACTTTCTACTGCTCACACTTTATAAACACCTTCACCACCTCTGTGTTGGACACAAACATCTAAACAAGCTCTACGATTTGTCAAAAAACAAACAAACATGCAATTCCCCACAGAGTCACTCGGCAGCCACATCCACGTCGCTGCATAATGACAGTATGGTTTGGGATAAAGAAGCAGGTGTACAGAATCACTCCATCACTCCGTCATCTGCTGCCGCATCCAAATATCTGTCGGCGCTCTTTGGGGTTTTTTATGCAGATGAGCAACAAAATGCATAAAAGTACAAAACATTATGGTCTGGACGTGGAAGCAGCTCCATGGTAAGCCACACAACAGGAAGTCACCCTCTCAGCTCCACATACCGTTTGCACAGGCAAGATATGCCAAAAATAATTACAGATCTGCCAACATTAACAACCTGTGAGAGTCCATGTACTATGAAAATTATAAGCTTCCTCTGGCACGGCACCCTTTCATTTTTCATCGCCGCTGCACAAAATGATACAGTCTGGAGATCTTTGCTCATGTTGATGTAATTTAGGATATTATATGGGGGTTCTTGTGGAGAAATTATGCCCATGTTTATGGATAAAATACAATAAAGTAGAGTAATAACTTCTTAATTAACTAGCTTATATATAATCATTCAATAACATGGTGTAATGGAAGCATGAAGAAAAGGATATCCCATCATTCGTGTGGCTTTGACAATTTGGTAAACAGACTTAAAACCTCTCATTTTGAGTAGTCAGAGTGGCGTATAAGATACGGTAATGAACGGTTATGACCGACTTCGTAATTGGATGTGTGAGGCTGCATGGATGTGACACAGGAACCCCGATCCAGTGTTCAAGTTGTTGCTGGGGGTTAAAAGTCAAGATGAAACTGCACATGCTCCTCTGTAAGCCTCCACTTCCCGAGACATGAAGATAAAAAAAACGATAGAAGGAATAAAATCGTATGAAAACTCATTTTTTTGCGGTAAATTCTGAAGCAGCAGAAGTTGGAGGCAGCAAAGAAGCTCCGGCGAGACGGCGTGCATTCATCCTACCCTGAGAGAGAAAAAAACCCCTTCATCCTTCTTGTCATATTCAGTAGACAGGAGTGACTGCACCGGGCCAGCCTCTCAGTCACGGGTTCAGGCAGACGCTTCCAGTGGAGAACTCGCAACTCAAACGGGGTAATCTAAATGAACAATCGGCTCAAGTGCCTCAGCACGCTTAAAAATGATGGACACTTCTCAGGATCAACCAAATCACATTAGATTTTCCTGAATCTGGGAGATTAAAGAGGCTTGCAAATGCAGACGTCCATCTACCCGTCTGGTCCCTGTGGAGAAGAGAGGCGAAGGAAGCCTCGGAAAGAGACTAATGAGGCCCTCCGTGACGACGAGAGGGTCTCATTTTCTCCTTGTTTTGCTTTGCTATGACAGACGATGAGGATTTATCCATACAAATGCTCCTCATCAAATCATCCCTCTGCCTGCACCGGCAGCGCTGACATTAAAAACAGATTCTGCTTCCGATCTGCTGCTCAGATGGGCGAGCGCCCGCTTCTCTAAGCCTTACATTCGGGCTTGGGAGGTCTCCAGAGGTTGGGTGAGCCAAGGGAGTTCTCAGCAGCTTGTCCCCAAGGACAGAAACGAGGTGGTGGGCCATGACCTCCTGCTGCTCCCGGGAGCAATGGTTTTCCAATGACAGGATCACGGGGTAGGCAGACACCTGTCAAGAGATAATCACACAACACACACACACACACACACACAAGCAAAAAAAAAAAAATAGTCACGATTCAACCCTCATTTTCAACAATTAGCATCAACCTAGATCTGCAGCCCTCTCTGCAGGCTCTAAATACTCCAGATACATCACAGAGAATGGCCTGAGCCGCCCGAATCAAAGACAACTTGCAAGCAAAGCGTTGCTATCAGAGATGCTATTAATTAGAGCAAATGCAGCTAAGCAGGGGCTCCTGGGGCCTTCAGAGGCAGCGGTGAACGCTGAGTTAGATGCCTGGGGCGCGACTCCAGGATATACATGTCACGTAGCATACTACACACCTCAAAGGCGTGTTGCTCCACAGTGGTGATGACATCCTTAAAGAGTATCTTGGTGGTCAGGGTGTAGCCATGGTAGACGACAGGCTCCATATCGGGCCCATCCCAGCAGTCAATCTCCAGGCAGCGGCAGCCTTTCCTCAGAGCACTGTCCCACACACAGACACACACACGGAGACACATGTAAGCACACTGAGCTGTGGCAAGGCTATGATAAGCACTTACAATGTACCGCGTCAGACGTTAGAAGGAGGGTAGAGGCTCACACTGAGGTATTTCCTCGCAGAGCACAAGTTCTCACAGGTCAAGCCGACATACGCAACACATACATACAACGCAATCAAATCATTCCTCGACACCAGTGGATCTGCCTCTCGTTTAACAGAAGAAAAGGCTGATTACGTTTCGTTTCCATTTCTGCGCCGTCTCTATACAGAGCTAAGGTTTACACAGGACAGAATGTATCTTCTTTGTATAATTTACTGTTGCTGTTGGTAGTGGAGAAAAATGACATCACTTTCACAGCAGGAGGGGCAAAAAAAAATAAAAAATCACTTTGGCAATGATACATTTTCTTGCAACCCTGATGCAAAGTGATATCACCCTTTTTTTCTCCACGCAGTGTGACTCTGGAGTGGCTTCTGCTTTTTTGGAAATCAGACATTTCTGCCAGTTAATTGGAGTCCGTGTATTTTGTTCATTCCTCAGCTATGCATCTCTTTTTCGGTCACAGAAATGCCACGATTGTCTCGCTTTAAGTTGTGCATTGCAGAGTTGCTTTGTAACCCCACTGCAATTCTGAGAAATGTAGTATTATCTCGCAACTCAGACTGTAACTGCCTCCTGCATTTTTGAAGAAAGGATGACTGGACAGCACATCAACTGGTACGTACATTTTATTTATTTATTTATTATTTTTGTATTTTGGCTGGGTTGTTATCTTTTCTTCTTCTCTATTATATTTGTGTATTTAATGGCACAGCCCAGTCAACACGATAGAATTTTGTTTTTTATATAAAAAACATATCATATCCCATTCGCATTGAATGTTCTTTGTAAATGTGACACCACTGGATATTCTTAAGGAGACCTTGGGACAATTTCCAGCATTTGAGGAGAAGTTGGGACATCTCCTGCTGTGTTTGTGGCAACCGAAACAGGTATTTTAAGCGTGAGCATGATCTTTTCCCTAATCCAAAGTGTTTTTTTGCGCTGAAACCAGATCACAAGCGCAGCACTGTCACAACACAGAAAAATAAACATACTTCAAGGACAGAACTAGAGCTCGGAAGTGACGAGCTTAGTTTGGCAGAAAGACTTTTCGTGGGTGTACTTTTTGTATACGGTTTAAACGCATATGTAATGTGCTTTATGACCATTAAATGTGCTGTATGTGTATTTCTGACAGAACTAGGCTATCCATCTCCAGCTACTTCTGGTTTTTACGCTGACAATGGCCTGACTCCAGCTTTATGCACAGACATGAGAGTAGTATTGATCTTTTTCATCCAGCTCTTGATAAAACAATAAATGAGTGTAACTGTCACATTAGCGAAGCGGTAAAGACTCGAATGGAGATGCAGAGGCAGGCAGATTGAATAGGAAACATACTCCTGCACAGGAACACAGGAGGGAAACAGACCACTGAGGAGCACAAGAGTACATAACGACAAACTAAAGCAGGTGATAACTGACCAAAGACCAAAACCATTAAATGTTTTGCCAGATTCTTTACCGCCTCTATGCCACCAGCACTCCAGTGGGCACTACAAGTATGAAATGTTGCTGTTCATTAAATCCATAAAAGACAGAGTCAATATTTTTAGAACTAAAACATTTTGAGCGTATACATCTGACCGCCTCCTTTGCCATTTCCTTGTTCAACAGTTTACAGGCTCTCGATCCTCTTGTATGTCTTCACCCACCCACCTGTGGAGGTACAGGGATATCTAAAAAAGCCACCTTCCACTCGCGCCACTCTGCTCTCCTCTCTCGATGATTATTTCATTATCTAAGTAAACCAGAGCTTCCAGGGCCGCTGGTTTGGAGGGTTCCACTCCACCAGACGGCCCGGGCACTCAGCACTTTCACAGGGACCGTAAATACAGCACTTCTGCTGCCATCAGCCCCTTTTGTAATCACCTCCATTACCTCATAAAGGGCCCACAGCAATTTTACCGTCTGCCTCAGCACATGAGTGGGTCAATGAAATGAGAGGAAAAGAGGATATCCAGATAACACACATGTAGGTCTGAGGGAGATACTTCGGAGAGAAGACAAGAGTGTGTTGAGAGGCATTTTAGATGTGTATCAGATCAAAATTTGGTTTAAATTGGCCTTATCACTTCTTTTAATCTACTGTTAGTTGATGTTGGCCAATTCCAGGTAGAGTTAACTTATTTTTTTGCATATATATATGACTCACATTTTTGCATACTTTGTATTTCAAACACAAGTTTGACACAAGCATTAGGACTTTTGGCGATTCAAAGACACAAGCTGTGCTGTTTTCTGTAATTCCCTACCACACATAGGCATCCAGGTGGCTCTTTCCCACTAGCTGATCTCCGGTCAGGTAGGTGTTGTGTGATGAGGAGATGAAGTAGCTGCTGAGCGGCTGGTCCATGTCTTGGTACACTGACGCGTGGGCCCGGTCGAACACGCAGCAGTCTTTGGACTCCATGTACCTGAGGAAGCCTTCAAACGTCATGGACCTGCTTTCTCTGGCTGGAGGAAGGAGCAGAAAAAAAAAGACTCCGTCAGTGACAGCGCACAAAAAAAAAGAGGACTGCACTAGATGGCTGAAGCGAACGCTCAGTCTCTAGAGTTTAAAATTTTAGACAAATCAAAGCTAGTACCATGCGTAGGAGGCTACAGGCATTAAAGTTACTCTGGGAAGTTGTAGCCATTGATGTATTAGGACAAACTGGATACATCCTCAGAGGCAGGGCTAAGTCCATTCCTATCAGAGTTGCCCAGTGGTGCATGAAGCCATGCTGTAGCTGAACACAGTGCTGCTCTATGCTAAATGTCCCACAATTACAACACTAACACACTGTTAAGCAAGTGCAACTGCGGGCATTAAACTATCTTAGTTCATCTTGCTACCAGTCTGGTCTGGCAGCATGATACTGTACCGAGTACCAATGTTATAATGTAGTGAAATAAACATACTGTTATATCAAATACATCTTAATACTGTGCCTTTACTTCTTCATATTACTGTGTTACTATAACTGGAATTAGCAGATCATGATTTCAGTTGAAGTACTAAGACACAACTTCTGTTAAACTTCAAGTCAAGATCAATGACATCTGAAAACACAACAGTAGAGGTGGACTCAACGAGAAGAGGCAAGTAAATAACAACTCCACACGTACACTGTAAAGAAACATCCAACAAAAAAAAAATTACCGTTTTCACAGCAGACATTTTAGCACAAGAGTAACTGACAACATTAGAAACAACTACATCCCATGTGGGTGAACTACTTCCAGGGTCTCATGCGTGCCGTTTTGCTGTCCTGGCTTGTGGGGCACTCGATGGAACTGAGCTATCATTAACAAAAATTACTGCAAGCATTTTCTGCTGTTACAAGTCCCTGATGTCTGCGGCGAAATAGGTTTGTTTTTTTTGGCTGAACCTAAATACTGCATCTCGTGGACCTGCGTTTATATCTTACACCTCTATATACAAGTAACAGAGTTGCTGAAACAGACATACAGCATGCAGTATAATTATGGTACACGTGCCAGAGAAGTACAAAAAAATGTTGAGCCTTAATTGTGTTGTTTTTTCTCAACATCTGGTCTACTAGTTCATTGATGTGACTGACTCTTCCATTTTCCTTCTGTCAATTCGACCCACTGCCTCTGGACTTACAGCAATCACTCTGTCAGCCAGGCACCGCTGAAGCTCGGGCCTTATCTTCTGCTACAACTGAATTAGCATCATTACATGACAGTCCTCAAAGAACACACTGTTATTACTTTATTTCTTTTTACCCATAGTAATGAGCAGCGAGCAGCCCGACATGACAGCTCTCCCTTCACCTACCTGTCTCTTCAATCTCATATCTATCAATCAGACTCTCTGCTGTCTCCTCATTTGCTGTGAGCTCCATCTGCTCCTTGTGGAGGAACCTGAGGAGGGCGCAGGCGGGCATAGTCGTCTGGCCTAAGGCGTAGCATTGGTGCAGATGTTGGATTTCAGCTCTCCTGGAGGAGGGGGCCTTGCTCTTCTTCAACATGCCCTGCGAACGATCATCACAGCCTCTTAATCCCGCCTGCCGTCAATCCCATGAAGTTATTCTTTCCAGTTCACATCAAATCAAAATGAATATCTAAGATGAGTATGTGCCTGCTACTGATTTATTTAAGGCTCGCGCTGTTTCCGCGACACTGAATATCGGTCACGATGGCGTCAGGCAGATGAGAACGTCGAATGCGGGTCCATTTAAAGAACAGTACTCTAGATTTTTTTCTTTACAGTGCCATCTTGTAGATATTTTAAACACTAGTGAGGGTTTCAAAGACACAGCACTCCATTTGTTTTCTAAAAATACACAGGAAACAGTGAATAGAAATGTCAACTTCGAGACGCATCCCAGCTTTCACCTGAGCTCTCTGCTGATGTTCCTCGTTTTTCAAACTCTAGCATTAGAGAGAATCCGAGAGAAGTCAGGGCCTTCGCTCCGCACAAGGTTCTCCCATCTCCTCCCGCTCCCCCCTCTCCACTCTGTGTCTCTTCTATGAAATGCTAAGGGAACGTCTGCGTGACTCTCACTTTAGTCCCTCTCCTCTCCTTGTTGTTCTCCCCGTCAGTGTGACAAAAGCGCCTCTGACTCTTCCCCTGCCTTTATGAGCGACTCTCGCCCTCCGCACCTTTCATCTCTCTGCTCTGCAGCCCTTGACAGTTGAGACGCACGCCTAAGCCAGCGCTGTCACTGGGTACCCTACAGTGGGCCGGCCTCCCGCTGCATCTGTCGCATCAGCGTGAGCAACTCCGCCGGCTCTGCTCTCATCCTCATTAACTTTTTATGAAGTTGCAGCAACCAGAACATGTACCAGCACATATATGTTATCCTATACACTATACAGAGAAGACCCTGGTGCTTCACATGTAAGAAAATGTGTCAAAGAAGGAAGAAAATATCTGAAAAGAAAATGTAAATCATAGTTTCTAAATAATCATTTGGTTTCATTATTAAAATTCGTTATCACTATAAAATCAAACGGCAGTCATTAGAAAAGCCAACGTGGGAAACGCTGGAAAAACAGACAGAGAGGAGGAAAACACATGGACTGAATACACAGGAGGCTAATCAGGGACGGGTGAAACTAATCAGGACAGTCACAGGGGAGGGAAAACAAGACGCAGGGCAGGAAGCAACCCGACACGACACATGAAGACGAATCTTACAAAATAAAACAGGAAATAACGACTAAACCAAAAACCGAAACCATGACAGAGATGTCATACAAGTCTACATCATGTAACCTTTAATGCCATCTAATCTCTCTTGTTGTGGCACGACAAATCATATATTAATGATTTAGCCACTATAATAAAAGCTTTTTAATGTTTTTTTTCTTCTATGTGACTGCCTTATTGTTGATGAAGACCAAGTGGTAGACACGTGATGGCTTTTTTATTAACGGGCCTTTTAATAATGAAGCCACATTAATAACGTTTTGGTTTTTTTTTTTAAGTATTTCCTCCTTTGTTTGATACACTCTCTTATATCTGGAGTTATAGGATTGCCTCAGACTCTTTATCCCGTTTTCCAAGAGCATTTATCACAATTTTTTTTATCTACATTGTAATCCACAGAAGCAACCAATCATCTCCTGTTTCTACTGATCACACTTTAATTGCACTGTTCAATATTAAATTTCTCTTTTAACTATGTTTATTATTTGGTTGTTTGTTGTTTTATCATTTTGCACATGTATCTGTATGTTTAGCTCGTTTTTGTATATTTTGATCTGGTATTTTATTTATAACTTGGCTTTTATAATGTCTTATACTTGCATCATGCGCTGCCTGCGAGTCTGACGCAACATCTTCTTGGACAAACATCCACTATTTACTTGTACGCATATGTGACACGACAAAATCTCGTGAATCCTGACTTTTTCTTGAAAAAAAGAACAACCCCCGAGATGGTTAAGTGTGTGAAAAAATAGCTAACAACTCACTGACCCCAGGAAAGTTAAGGCCCCTGTAAAATGTGGATCAATGTTTTTCTCCCTTTAATACTTGCTAGCATAACCGTTCCTGAGGAGAAAGTTAGCTGGATGCAACTCCAGTGGGCTGGAAATGCTCAGTGTACTCAATAAAACATCACGTAAACAACAGCCTACCTTAGATGTTGGCGGTCTTTGTGCCTTGGTTAGTATGGATATTTAGTAAACAGGAAGTCAGCGGGGTATACAAGCGCTCAAAAATAATCTGTCTTTCTCTGAAGGTTTCTGGGGAAGCACAGGAAGTTGTTGCCATGGTGACAAAACATTCTGATTCTATGCACATGTTGTGTTAGAAAAAAAACCCTGAAGATCACGAGTGCGCTGCATACAGCTCTCACTGAAGTAGCAGAGGTAGAGATTAAAACTCAGCCCGTGTCTGTCTTCCTCTCGTTTTTTTTTCAGACATGAGTTGGTGGACTTGTCGGTAGGAGACAGTCAGAAGAGACAGACAGAACAGAGCATGTGAAGAAAGAAAGGTTGCCTTCATGTTTCTGCCTGGTGAAAAACTGTCTGGGGTGAGTGAAAGGTCTTTTCCTTTCATATTTTTTGACAAAGTCACTGTATCTCACACCACAGTGATGAAATATCCACAGTTTCGGCCAAGATAAGTCAACATATACTAGTCGTTTTCACCGTCGAGGTTGTGTTTCCAGTCCTGTTTGGACTTCACAGAGATCAGGATTGCCATTTATCTTTTGTTTGTTTCCACATGTGCCTCATACCTCTTGAACTTTCATTCGTTATCCGTAACCGCTTATCCTTTGCACGGCTGTAGCCAATTCCAGCTGAGTACTGCAGAGTACAAAAGGCAAATTCAGAATTTGCAAGATATTTTGATCTTTTAGTTAACAGACTTTTGCTTTTTAAATGTGCACTATGTAGTTTTGGGGGTGAAATTTTGATCAGAAGAGAAAAATCTTCTTTGACGGATTATCAGGTTCAACTCTCTCTCTGTTTTAATGACTGAAAAACAATGGACAACACAGTTTAACTTTTGTTCATATTTGGCCGACCCTGACACCTTTTTGGCTTCAAACTGTGTTCTAGTATCCTCTGAAGAGAGCATTCTTGGGTCTCGTGAAACCAAAAAACATCTCTCCACCTAGAAGCATCTTCATTGTTCTCTGTTTTTTTTTCTCACACCGAAATAAACTCACCAGACACAACTGATGTCAGCAGCATTTACACTAAACTCTTCAGGAGCAGCCATTTTTGTTCTAAAATCAACAGTCGCTTCTCTCGCTGCCGGTGCCAGTAGTTCCTCAAAAGATGCTGACTGGTTCAATGCCACTGTGGTAAGCCACAAGCGGATACAGCTTGAAGCCTGACCTGATGGATCAACAAGACAACATGACCACATGATCAAGTTATTGGAAATATGTCCAATAAATGAAGATAGTTGTTTGTGGTTCTTTTGCTCCCATACAATCGGGCTGACACATTGTAACTCAGTGGTGAATCAGAAAAAAAAACAAAATATAAAAATTGATGGTAGACTTGAGTTTAACCTGTTGTCTGTCTTCACTCAGGCATGAAACGGCAGTGGTGTTGTGATGTATCAGATCAGTCTGATCTGATCTGCCGTAGAGTCCAATCAATAACTGGGGGTGGACAGAACAGAGACACACAGAACAGAGTATGTGTCCTGCTCAGAGGCACAGGAACCACTTCAACAACCACTGTGTCTACAGAGGGTTAGGCCTCTTCCAGAGTCTGCAATGTTGCACCACCATGTTTCTACAGTAGCTCAGAATGGAAGACTGTCGGCGAGGTGTTTTCAGGAACATGAAAAATTAATCGGAAGTTATATGAATTATGACATCTTGGCATCTTTGTCCTAAATATTTCAGAACAGGATGAAGACTTTCACTTTGACTAAATCAGCTATAGTTCCGTAGATTTAAAAAAAAAAAATTGTAATAATCAATCCAGATGTTGGTGTGCATACACAGTATGAACTCTTTGAGTGCTTTCATCAATTGATCCACTTCAAAATGACTCACTGCTTGCGATGTCCTGCCACAGCATGTTAAATCACACACTGGCAACCTGGAACGTGTGCTACAGGCTGCACTGCTGCCTGAATACACCGTGCTAATAAATGCTGATAGTCTATGGAGCGGTGGAGATTGACATCAGTGATAATAATTTCATGGAATAAAGTCCATATCCTCAAAAATGTCAAAGCCACTGTGGATGAAAGTGTGAATACATCAGGAAAATGCGTCCCGGCAACAGTCGGTGGAGCTCAGAGAACGTCTCCACTGATTCTGCGCTGGTTGTTTTAGCAAGTTTGACAAGAACTTCCTCCCTGGTTGTCTGCGTAAATCTGAATGTTATTGGTGTGGTGTGAATCACTGGTGCACAACAATAGTCATTGCCTAGTCATAGTCCAGCAGAGTCATTCCTGTCTACACCAGGCTGTAATGGCTCGGCCTTGGGCCTGTCAGAACCATTGGGCACACGAGTTTGATGTGATAATTCCCAGGCAGTGAACATGAGGCCCTGTGTATGGCCCCTGTCTCTGCCTCACTGCACCTCCCTCTCCACGGTCCGTTAGCTGGATTCATTTGGGAGCGAGCGGTGTTGTTGTGTACGGAGACGTCGGTTTTTGCTTCCGTGCTCGTGTGTATCTGTGCATACTGAAAGGGTCGATGGCGAATAAAAGATCTGTACGTGTGTTTGTGAGTGTGTGTGCGTGCGTGTGTGTGTGTGTGTGTGTGTGTGTGTGAATGCAGCGTTACACATGTGGAGCTCAGATGCACCCGCAGGCTGGGGAGGGGGCACACCGTCCGTGCTGCCCTGTGTGGGAAAATCACATCCTTTTTGCTTCGTATCCCATTTTGATGTGCAGAGATGATGGTTTTATCTTAACCCAGGGCTCAGGTTTAATACTGTGGCTTGGCGGAGTCAAGACCCCACCTGGCCCCTATTCTTAAGATGAGAAGAGCTGAGACTTGTGCACCTTTTTTGAAATGTGACTCTGCACTTGAAACAGGAGGGTGTGGGGCAGGCCATGTTTCCTTTTGAAAAACGTATTCCCAGCTGGATTTCCACCGGCTCATTTGGTATTCACTGGCCCGTTGGAGTTGTGAGTCAGGCTGCAGAGTGCCAGTGGTAATGCCTGATGTCAGGGGATAACAAGAGAGGTGAGGAGCTGTGAGCTCTGGCATACAGTATGCGCAGATATACTTCATGCACTTGTAGCGTATCTTCTAGCAATCCTGTGTCCTACAAAAATACATTCATTTACTGGTGACTACACTTTGGCAGACACGTTGTGGGAGGCGGAGGACAGGGAGCTGTGGTTATACACATATAATTAACTGCACTTTGAAACCTGAGATGCTCTGTTTCCAATTTGTTGCTTAAACAACTAAAACACGTACCATGAGTAAAAGATTGTGCGTCTGGTTAAATATTAATGAGTCAACATGTACTCCTCACAAACTCTCCCGGGACCAGCGTGCTGATGCTATTTATAAAAAGGACCCACAGCGCATTTCATTTCTGAGAAAATTTAACTTTTTATGCGCTGATAACAAAATCTGTACAGTACTGTACTTCACCAGTACTTTGACCCTTTTTTTTAAACATTACCGTGTGCTTTGATTTTAGTGCGTACGTATCAGGCGGTTCATCACCTTTAACACAGTCACGTTTAAAGTAGTGTGGTGGCAATAAAGTTTCATTTATTCCCGTATAACCCTCACAAACACCGCAGAAACACACCCTGTCACCAGCATTTATCCGTCACACACGGAAGAAAGTGCATGCTGGCAGAGTTTGCTGCCAGCTGGTTGAGTAAGATAATACTGATGGGCTCATTATTATGAACAATTGCATTGTTTGGATCCCTCCACTTCACTCCTCCTAAGGGTTCTAGCTCAACTATGTCGTCAGGAAATCCCAAACAGTTTGGGGAAACTGCTGAAAACAAAACCAGGGGGGGAAAGGGGGGGGAATATGTCCAACTACGAAAAATGTGTTTGTCTTGAATTTAAAAACTCTGGGTTATAAATTAGACAGCTATGAAGTCTGCTGTTTACAGAGGATGAATCTGAGTTCATGGCTGCTTAATATTCTTGCTGTTCCATTACAGAGATATCGCTACAGCCCTGAGCAAACGGCCATCTGTTGGAGAAAAACACCATCCAGCAGCATGCATGTTGTCGAGGCATCAGAGTCATGTTCTCTGACAGCGCCGGTGTGTGTGGAGAGACAGGGAGAGAGAGAGAGAGAGACAGAGAGGCAGGCAGTCGGTTATTAGCAGAGATCCAAGCCAAGGGAAATCAGCGAGTCAAAGCAGCAGGCAGAGGTGTTCATTTGTTATTCAGCTCAGGACGGAGACAATGATTCAGATCTCGATCCATCGTAAGGAATGTGTAACACCGAAGATGCATGCGCACTGCGTGCAAGAGCCTGCATGTTGTGACAGGCCCTCCGCATCCTGCTCACCCGTAAAAAGACAAACGCTCCACGCACAGAGTTTGACATAAATAACAGAAATCCTGAGTTCTGTGGATACAATGGAGACAGATTGCCGGGGCATTACTGCTGTACATCTCAAGTAACGCTAACAGCCTCTCCTTTACGCCTGTTCCTATCAACTTAAAAATCTTCTGGCAGAATAACGAAGGAAAAATGTCTTTAAGCTAGCAAACTTTCTGACTAGCTGTCATCCTTTTCTCTCATCACGTTGTGTAACAATTTGTCAAAAGACTCTTAAGCCGCTCAAATTGAGCTGATAAAATGAATGGGCTGACACTTTGTGCAGCTTATGCAGAGTTTAACTATAATTAGAAAGCAATACTATGAAGAGTGCTAATTCAATTACCGTTTTACAAATTATAGTATGATTGTCAAACTTTTGCTGACTGCTGTTTTAATTACGGCTGGCTCCAGCCAATGCGCGGCAGTCCCCAGCAAATTACATATCCTCTTTCTGTCTCGCTGTTCTTTGCCCATCCATTTTCTGTGCCATCCTGCCCCATAATGGCCATGGAGAGATTAATTGGTGTCTTTAAGCCTCACTGACTGCCAAGAGTGATGTGAGGGAAGTGCGTACCACCTGACAGGGAAAATTGAACCATTTAGCTTTCTCTCATGGTTCACAAAGCTTCTCAGTCCTCCCGACTAATTCATACGCTGATATTAACCTCAATAGAGTTAGGCATCAAAATGGCCTTGCCATTCTCAATGCTTGGGCGCCAGTACAGGATGGAAGAGCTGATAGTGTCTGGGGTTAAGTTAATTAAGCATCTGTTTGTGTGTGTGTGTGTGTGTGTGTGTGTGTGTGTGTGTGTGTGTGTTTATGGTCCACTGCCCTGTGGATTCAGGCCATTTCTGGCAAAGAAAAGAACTGGACACCGTTCACCAGGCAAGACAGCGATCATGATATTTTAAAAACCTCTCAAAGTGGCAACAAACCGCCTTTCTGCTTTGGCATGGTTAACTGTAAAGTTATGCACAGCCTCGAGGGGACAGTAATGGGGAGTTTTGAGCACAGGCCCGATATTATAATACAGCACATCGTTATGCATAAACAACTGAATACGTAGATTACCACTGACTCCCAAAATGACATAGCCTACTGTTTTTGTCATTGGGGACTTCAGTTGTCATGTGGTTAACGTGGTGAAACAATTGCAGTTTGTCGGGTTTAGGCTACAAAACTACAAGGTTAGGTTGAGAAAAAGATCATGGTTTGGGTGAAATTAAGTACATTAAGAAGCTTGAGTTACCTTATGTGTGTGGTCAAAGTTAAAATAACTAAATGTTGACTAATAGTTTTCGCAGTGGACATGTACAGCAGTGTTGTGGGCTTAAATCTTTGGGTGTGTTTGATCAAGCCCCCGGGAAGAGTGCCAGGCGCTGAAGCCAGTTTTCGTAGCGGCCACACTGTGTAATTGCATCATTATGTGATGGACTACGGCCCAAAAAGACTTAGATTGTGAGAGAAGCAGCTGTTTAACCATAAATTCATGTTTTTGAGCATCACACCCCCACATCATTTGATCCATTCAGTCCAATACCACTTGGAGAGCGTAGAAGAGCTGCACAATTAAAATATTTTATCCCTATTCAAGTAAGCTGCTAAACCGGAAGTTGGCTCGGTTAGCGGAAGTCTCTAAAACGCACACTCTATGGGCAACACAACACAGATGATTCAGGTATTTTCATACCCAGAAACTCCACTAAGCGGCTTTCCTAGGAATGAATCGGGCTCTGCCTTCATTACTGTATCCAGGTCCTATTATATGGATCCATCTACCCCACATCCTCCATATTTTTGAACTTTGCTGTTTTCTTGACATCGCCTCACCTGAATTCCTCCTTTGCTTCCATGTTAAATACATCAGTCATTAAAGGTTGCAACAAAACAATTAAGGTAAACATAGTGGTGAGGACAGGCTGTGTTTTTGTGCAGGGACACCTTGCAAAGCATGGGTTTATGAAATGATAGTTCCTTGACGTACAATCATGCCTGTCCTTTATGCTGCAGTCTGGTATGTTATGGTATATTTATTTCTATTCTAGGAGAAGCACAGCAGGGATCTGGCAGTCCAGTGGAAAACTGCAATTTTGGTTTTCATCACTATGATTTGTGTCATCCACAGCCCAACTATTAATGAGTCAACACAGCATAGCTTGGGTTTTGCCACTTCAGTTGACAGAGGCATAGCACAGTACGTATTTAATGTGATGTGACAAGGTTTCTTAAGCTAGTGCTGCTGATCCAACTGAGAATCAACACCCCCAACTTTAAGTAAATCCGTTTTCGAAGGCACAAACTTACATACACATTTCATAGTGTGAAGATATAATTTAATATAATATAATGATATGACATTATTAATAAAATTAGATTAAAATCTTTAGTTTGACCTTGTTTTTATCACTCATTTCTCATTGCTCTTACTACTACTTATGTTTTTATGAGGGCTATTCTGCAGCCATTGGAATTATTCATCATGATATACGATTAAATCAGTTATCATCTCATCCCTGTTTGGATACTGTGCCCTTCGTTTTGTTAAGCGTGGCCTGACATCATTGGAGCTCTCGTGAAAAAAAATAAAATAAAAGTGTTGACACCAGAGTGAAAAGGTGTCACACGAAGACACTTTGCATTTATGCTTTCTGACAGGCTGTCAGAAAAGTCCATAATAGGAGGAAACAAGCCGTGCCTCTCTGCCAGCGAATGGATAGATAGCTGGGCAAAATTCACACTGTTATAGGTGTATTTGCATTTGAGTACACATGAGCCAGATGATCTGTATGTGTGACACAGAACAGGAAAAAAGAAGGTTAAGATGACATTGCGAGTTATATCTTCTGTAATCCTGGTAACTCTACTGTTGTCTGGCTTGATTGTCATCCATTAAACTGCTACTGTTAGACCCATTACAATGTTTTGTATAGATTCCTTTCTTTTAAATTCCTTTTCTCAGGAACACTGAAATTGATTACTTGGAAGAAACTACTGAGCACACACAGTCCATTATTATTAGTTCCATTAATCTTAAATTTCCCACGACTGTATCGTCCTGTTGCCATCAATCAACCAGTAAACAGAACATTTCTGACCACCTGTGCTGTCCCGCCCATAGATAGAGCGATTGATCATCGAAAAAGGATGATATTGCGAGCATCTGGTGTGCTCACAGGGGCCTTGAAGTTTTGGAAAAGAACTGATTATTCTAATTGCAAAAGTAAAAACATTTCCCTAACATGAGGTTGACAAGTGTTTGCGGGGATGGAGGCTCTCTCTCATCTGCAAAGGCTTGGCAACGTTTATTGTTGCTTTAGGGTGCAGGGAGCATTCTGTGACATCTTATTTCTCTTATGGATATACACATGATTTCTCTCGTGTCTCTCTTAAACCAAAGGGCAAGAGCTGGTGGACTCATCGGACCACTGGGAGTGAAGCGAGCTGTCCCTTTGGTCCATGCTGGCCACTCAGGAGGCTCGCCTAATTAATCAGTTGCTTGGCAACATCTGGTCGGGATATAATTTGTGGCAAACAGTCCAAACACCTGTTATGCCGAGACAGGAATGGGTGCAAGTTGAGTTATTGTGCAGCCAATCAGGCCCTCTCTCACACTGTGTAAATATCTGGCAGCAGAGCGGAGTGTGACAGGGACATTTACATATTCAGGCCTCCCTTGCTCCGGATTTGAGCAGCCGATTGGGTTTCTATTGTAAACGAACACAATAGCCTTGAGGATGTTTTTCAACTCAAGACTTATTTTTACGATTTTTCACTGGAATCACCGCATCACATCACACCGTGGTGAAATCAAAAGCATGCAAAACATTTACGCGAGCACGGCTAAGATAAATAAAAGCTTTGTGGCTTCATAAATGGTTCCCTCGCATTCTCATTAATCCCTCGCATCACATTCGAACAAAGCTAAACAACAAAGCAGATATTTCCAGAGGGTAACTCCCAATTATTTCCAAGCCGTGTCCTGTTTCACCCCCCAAAAAAATGTTCAAGTACTTTGCAAGTACCTGCAGGGATGTGGCAGTCATCCAGGGGATCGTGTTGTCTCGCATTTTGCAGACGGTTCCCCTGGCATCTGTCTGTTTGGGAAACAGAAAGATAGTATGTGCCCTCTGCGTGGCACTCAACCTCAACTCCAAACAAGAGGTTTCTGTTTTGACACCCCTGTCACCTAATAGAGACCTGAGAGCGACACATCTGTCAGGTGATCCCTTTTTGTGTCTCCTGCTTTTATATTACACTGTGTGTTAGCAGTTAATTTAGGGCATTTTATTCTCTCACTTACATATAAATTCACATTTCTTTGAGAGCGCCTTTCCTTATTTTCTGCCTCCTTTTACATTCTCGTTTGTGCTTAGCCAGGATGGAGCACTGTACGCTACGACCTGCCTCAGCGAGCACAGAGGAACTCGTTCATCACTGCTCACTAAATAAATCAGGAATCCATTAATTGCATTATACAGCAGTCATGATCTGCAAATTAGGAATCAAGGAGCTCATTTTGCGCACGCTACTGTAATTGCATGGTAGTCACAAATGCAATTATTCCAACCCTTGCTGCTCTCTTTGCCAGTTGTTGCTCTTCTTCTGTAATCTCCTCAATGTGCTACACATCTATAAAGGTGTTTTATTTATTTTCATACTACCCACAAAAAGTTAATTCCTTACATTCACAAGGAGAGTAACAGTGTCATTCAAATAAATATTTAATTAACCAGCTACTGAAAATAGTTATTTTCCTATATATTTCTATTTTTTCTTGCCATCAGAAGCTAGTTACAGTAATATATTATACCTTGTGACTCCAGGGCAAACGTATACGCCAAAGTGTTGAGGCAGTCTTATTCTGAGTTTGGGCATTTCCCCCACTGTAGAGAAAATTGTTTCTGGCTTGTCATGAAGAGAGATGTTGAGGATTCCTAAAAAAACGGGGATGTCCAACACTCCACAAGCCAAAATAGTGACATTCCTGGGAAACCTGTCAGTGATATCTAACAGTGGATTTTTTTCACAGTGAGAAAGTCCTTTAGGTGCCAGGTTTCATTTCAGAAAAATCTTCTTCTTGGTTTGAGAAAAACATTCAAGAACCACTTAAGAAGCTTTTTATTCCACAAGGGACACAATGTATATGGTGTAAAAAGAGTACTGTGGTCACCTTCGGTTGTATTGTTCACCAACACCTCATTATCACAGAGTAAAGTTGAGGACAAGGATAGCCAAAACATGTCTGCCCACATGAATTCAAATGTACATTTCTTCATTGTGACTGCTCTGAGTGTGGTCCCAGCTTTCCTCTGAAACCCACCGTTTACGGCATCCCTTTGTGTGCCGCCACTATCCAACTCCCCATATAGAAAGGATTAGACGGAGAATCAAAAGGCATTGCAGTGCAAGGAGTTATGATTTGATGCATATGTAAATGTGAGCTGAGGAGAAGGGACAGCCAGGTGAAATATTGCTAAATGTTTAACATTCACAGCACAAAGGCACATTCAGGAAGTTTTCTTTGGTACGACTCCACCACCTTCCTGTGCCCTGTAAAGTTTCTTCTCAGTGAGTGCTTTGATCTGTGCTCACATTTGCATGTTTCTCTGTGCCTCCTGTAACCTCTCCTTTATTGTCACTTGTCAGAGAAGTTTATTATGCTTTCATCAGTGATATTATCCTGCCGCCTGTTGTTACATTAAAGGGTGCAGTTGACATTTCTGAAAACAGGTGCTTTCATGTTCGTTCTGAACCCCATCCAAAAGCATCTGTATCAGGTGAATTGGGAATGAGACTATTCAACCATCTGTCTCCAAAATTGTTTACTGTACCTTTAACCCTGGCTTACAGTCTCTCTGGCCATTTCTCTGTGATGTCATGCTCAGGGTGGAAAGCTCAATTGAATAACATAGGGAATCTGACAAATTATTATCATTTCACCACTTACCAATTGATCAGCAACAAGAATAGTGGAAATCTGGAAGGGACATTGGACCAATATTAAAGGTAGAACAACATGTTTGTTAGCCACTGGTTGCCAACAGCTACGATTAGCATCTACCTGCTGTTTGACAGGGTAACATCATGATAAGATGTAAATTCATTTGAAATCACCTGGAAGTGAGACACACTGGATTTAATTAAACAAAAATCTTAGCTAGAGAGTGGTCGAATGCTAATGTTGTTTTACTTTGAAATATGCCCCAATGTCTGCCAGATTTCCACTTTTTCGCCACCTTCTAGTAGCTGATGATAATCAACATGGCGGCTTGTTTGGAAACGTTCTCTTGTATCACGAAAATAGATCTCTGAGGTTTCTGAAGGCAAGAAATAATCCGGACAGTTGCTAAATCCGTCTTCATTTTTAACTTTAAAACGGTTGGTTTTAGTAGTTTTTCAGGAGTTTTTCAGAGGCGGCTCATCGCGCTGGGCGTCCCTGATTTGCATAAACTAGCCAGACTTCAACTTGCACGTTCGCATTGCACACATATCATCAGTGTAACTAATGCTGAACTGAACCAAAACCTGGAGTTGTGGATCCTTTCTTTATTAATGAAGCACTGACGCACCTTTCCTTAGCCTCTAGAGAATTTCACCAGTTTTTTGTCAGGTCACCTTCTTGAGCAAGAAAGATTGTTCAACCGCAGCCTCTAGTGCATGTCTAATGCAGGCAGAAGGGGAGGCGTCGTAACAGTGTGATATAAAAAAAGAACATTGAAATGGATATTGTCTTAAGAGTCACCTCTTACATATCGCAGTCTGTCCATCCATCTGCCGATCCATGTGGCAGTCAGTTTAGAGGGCTTGCTTGCTCTTTATTTATTTTACCTTTCTGCTGAGCACAGCGACTGCGGTGAATGTGAGCCATCCAGCCGACAAAGTGCTGATTAATTGTCTGCCTGCAACAAGAGGGAGTGAGAGCGGCAGAGGGAGGAGGTTTAGAGGATGGACGGTAAAGAGGATAGCAGTGGGATAACTGGTCCATGCAAGCTTTAACAAGTCAAACGTGAAAAAGGAGTATCATTGTGTGCCTCCTATTGTGTGTGTATACATTTCTATTAGGCAAGTCCAAATCTGTGCATACCTTTCCTCGTCTCTATCTGTCTTTCTGTCAGTCGCTGTTTGCCCATACGCTCCCTCTAAACCACAGGTATGAAAGCTTTCTTTGCTTGCGTACATGTGCTGCTGTGTCTTTGTTCCGCAGCACAGCGCTGACGCCGCCACCCGCGCTCTCCTCTCCCTGCAGGAGGTCACATGTGTGACATCTCATCAGCCAGGCTGTATCTGAGATAAGTGAGGAATCGATACTTATTGATTAGGGGAGCTAAACAAGAAACTGTCCCCCTTACCAAGCCTGCTCTGCCTCAGTGTCCAGGTATAGAAAAGCAGATGGCCCTGCTTACCCAACAGTGCTCAGCACACGGGACGTGTTTAGTGGCCCAGACACAACCTCTCCACAGGACTCAGCTGTGTCCTACTGCCTCTCCAACAGACTGACAAATTTAGACACACACACACACTGAGACACACAGAAAGAGATGTCAAGGAATCAGGAAATCTTATGAAGATAATTATGAAATGCAGTTTAATCAGATGCGTCTGATTGAATTGATAATTTGTATTGTAACTCTTGTCCCCTCTTTGGACAAGATTTTAATCACCGTGAGTGCCTGTGAATCATTCTTTATGTTTCTGTGTGATGTGCAGTAAATGCCTGGATGTTGATGTACTGTACTAACCTTATGCTTACTGGACCATGACAGGGGAGGAAATGAACTGAGATTTCCCACAACCCTTCACTCCCACTGGTCGATTTAGAGCCAATTTACTGACATTGCAGCCTTTTTACTGATGCTGACACTGGATCAGCTATTGCATCATGCCACATGGGTCATCTGTATGTGTACATCTTTCTTTTCAGTTTGTGGTGTAGTTAGGAGCTCTTTATGTGATATTCTACAGGAAGCATTAAACTCACTACACCTGGTCAGGTGTAACGGAGGTAAAAAAAAAACTAAAGCTGAGTCAGTGACTCAGCACAACTTGCTATCTGCCGCTGAAGCAGAATAAATAAAGAACAGTCGCCATGTGCGTCAGGAAGAAAGACACTCAAAAAGACTTTAACTTTATTATTGTTTCTTTGTCTATTGATAGCTTTGTCTGACAGGAGATCCAGAAGGAGGAAACATTTTTGTTTCACACATATTGTTAAAAGTGACAAATAACAGGAATGCTGCATTTTTCGTATAATATGGCAGCCCCTCCTTGATCATCTTCCCAGTGATCTTGTTGCTCTATCGCAGAAAGAACGCCTGACACTTTGTCTTCACAAATAAGTCATAAACACTGTCCTATATCCTCCTCTGACATGATACCAATATTGCCGACAATGTACACGATATGATCCTTATGTGTGATGGTGTAACCCATGTATGTTATCAGCCATTTGTAATTTGGTGACACCTGTGCCGTCGGGTTCTGTGTTAATGTAAAATTAACATCATGACCAGAGATATATTGCTGACTTGCAACGTGACTCGTCAGACAATACATGAGTTGTGACTCGACTTAGACTTGGAAGTTAAAGACTTGTGACTTGACTTGTGACATATAAATCTGAATCTTGGTAAAGAAATCAAATTCTTTGTCACACTTTCTGAGCAGGTTAGATCAAAGATTTATCAAGTTTCTTCGGAGGACTTCATTAAAAACTAATTGACTTAAGTCTCATGTCTGACATTGTATTTGTTTGAGTAGAGCTGTGGCTGTAATGACAGGAAAGCATTTCCTCAATGATGACACATCCAACTATGTCAAATTCTTGGATTTCCCCTTCTGAACCTGTTATGCATTTATTTTTGTATTCCAGTACATTAACACACTGTGTAGGAGTTTCATGGGTGGCTTCCAATGCAGGATGACTGAAAGTCACTGTCTTGCTTGGGTTGCTTAATTAACATGCTGTAAACCACCTTATGAGGTCTCTAAGGACAGATCATTTGTGGCAGATCATTAAATCCTTGTGCATCACGTCTACACAACATGACAGGGCGAAGTAGAAGCTGTAGCAGTATAAAGCTGTGTGGCTTCTAACTGCATACTTCATCAATCATAGGCAGATCCATCTATCTTTTAGGACGTTACTACAATGTACGCCGTCATTGAATAAACAAATAAATAAGGCAGAGCATCTTCCCCTCAGCGTTCTCTCTGTATTTTTATTAGAGAGCTCACTCACTCGGCGCTGAAGGATGTGGGTCGGGTTGTGAAGAAAACAATACTTTAGGAAAAAACACCTCTTTGACAGACTTTGCTTTAGTAGATGTGGCTCATTTTCTTTCGAGGTTATGAACTGACTGTACACAGGTCCTGAGGAGCATGACTAAGCACACCGACTAATTGTTAGGAATATATTCTGGAGTCATTTATCGAGAATGCTTAACTTGGAAAACCAGGATTTCACAATAACTTCCTGTGTCTGAGTTGTGGGCCAAAATAGACACCCTCCCTCATGGCAAGAGGGGCGCAATTAAACAGCTGGTCATGTACTGTCAATAAGGAAGTGACTAAAGCAGTAACTATACTTTGATCACGCAAAATGCTGTGCAGATCATGCAGTTTTGCATGACCTTGAATTTGAAAAACTCCAGGCTCAAAATAGCCCCTAGCAGAGCAGCTGTTCATACATAAATATGTGAACTGTGATGTCAAAGACTGGGTCATATGTTTCCTTCTTTTCATGGAAGATCTAATTCAAACCTTTTTGCATAATTAACTACTTTGGAGGTTACTCTGCTTCATCTGGACAGTGGGTATACACTGGGCTTTGTTTGTATATTCTCTCAAGGCCACCGGTTGACAGAGAAGTACGGGTTTCTGGAAAGTGTTTGTTCTTTCTGCTGGTTCAACATGAAAAACTACTTATGTTTTTTTCTTTCACATGTGAACAGAATATTCTTTATACAAGGTTCTTTTTTTCCCAGCTGTGTGAAACCTGTACTGCAGTATGTGCACCCCATTAAAATTAAATAGTTTCAATTCATTCATTAGCAAACATTATTAATGTATAAGACAGCTCTCTCTTATAATTTGTTAGTGGATATAGTGGAAGGGATGCTCATAATCAGAAAAAGTTTTGTTTATTGTCCCAAACATCTAAATCTTTTGGGAATATCAGTGCTGTCCTTTAGGATTTCTTGCCATCCGCCTGAAAGAATTATTCCCGGATTGGAGCCTCTCTCACTGTCGCTCACATGACCCTCGCTGCCCTGAGAAGATGCTCATGACCTGTTTGTCACACTGCTCTGCTTTCCCATCCGATACAGGATATGTGTGTCAACAGGGGAGGACTGCATGCCGAGACATTCTGAATATTGCAGAGCCCAACAGATGTTGAGGTTGCAACGTTATACAGTCCATGTCATCTTCTTTTTTGTTAAGAAAAAGACAGACAACTTTTGAAACTTCCCCCATCCTAGCGTTCCCCTGTGGTATTACTGTTTGTGCGACTGTCGCAAAGATGGCGTTAGCAACATGGCTACTGCCCAAAGCAAAAAAACTCATTTATATTCAACTTCAAATACATTCTGTCCATACTATGCATTCATGCAGTGTAGCCAACAGTTTAAGTCAGACAGGACGAGAAGAAGAAGAAAAATGGCTGGACCTTTGGTGGAGAAGTTTTGCAAGTTGGTGAGTATGTGCTGTCTTTATTTAAAGTTTATCAAGGTTGGATCACTCCTTTATCTTAATGTATTATCTATTTATTTCTGGGTTTTTTTCTATTAACATAAAATAGTTGCCCCTGCATAAACTAGTTAAATTAAAATGAGGGTAATTCATCCTTTTTTCACCATGTAATAATTATCGATATCAACCAATATGAAACTTTTCAGCCATATTGCCCAGGCATCCTTCGCCTCCTCCATCAGCAGGGGATGGCGACCAGAGAAAACCATGTACCTTCCTTCAGTGTGTGGTTACAAAATGGCATTAGTTCTGCATTTGCCACCTACTTTTTTGCAGGTACCATTGAGCCCAGATCCTAAAACAAATCTTATAGAGAACCAACCTTTGCGCCCATGGTGTCCTTTTTTCACAGCCATTACATTGTGCAAACAGTATTTAATTCAGAATGATAAACTGAAGCAGAAAAAGTGTCTATTGCCTTTTCCTCCTTTTTAAAAAAAAAAAGATTAAGTTTCTTGGTTGGGTTCACATCCACACATTAATGAAGACTGTACATCACCTCAGACATTTAAGATGTCTGCAGTGGAATGTGGCCTCGTCCCCTCCCACCACATAATCCTGCCTTTGAAACAGCACTTTCACATCACACAGCACTAGGCAAGAATTAGTGCTCCAAGAACTGATCTACTATCTGCTACTTAAGCATAAATACGCTGCAGGGTGAAGTCACAGTCCTGCACTCATGAAGATGAAACCAGGAGGCACTTGGTGTCAGGATTTGTGATGTCAGCACGTGTGTTGAGCATTAATGAGCACCGTATATTGGGGAATCACACCCCTGTCAGGTTATTTATGCATTATATTAAAGTGGAGCTTAAGACCCTGATCAATGTTAAGTAGTCCTTCATCTTAATTAATAATCTACTCCATTACTTAAATGACACAGTGGGATCTTCTGACTAATGGTGCCAGCTGCAATCAATAGGGAACCCTCTGATGTTCCTGTACGTGTGGATGATTTAAAGTCCTGTGCATTTTGTGGCGCTTACTAAGCACAGATAGCAATTAATAGATAGCAGTTTGTGATGCAGAGCGAGATAGAGGAAGGCAGGTTGATTTTATTATGTTGACACAGAGGGCCTTGTCTAAATGATGAAAATGATCATTATGTTTGTTTAGATATTTAACAGACACATTCATCTTAAGAGGTTGAGCCCCGGCCCATTGATATGAGACGTATGATACTTTATTCCTGCCTGGTTCTGCTGCCTGTTGTACTGTTTGGTAGAGCTGAAACAATTATCTATCATTTTTCTGGAGATTATAATGCAGAAAAATATGCTTGGGGTAGTTTTGTGATGAGTTTGTTCATTCAGTTCACTGATGTCGTTCTAGACAAAAAAGTTTGTTGTTAAACTGTTAAATATCCTGCCTCCGTTAAACATCTTTGTGTACATTAATTATTGGACAATATATGGGATTTTTTAAATTCCTAAATTTGACATCAGCATCAACCCCAAAAACTGAGCATTGGTTGGGCTCTAAGTTTGATAATCAATGAAATGTTTTGACTCATTTTTCAGGAAAAAGAAAGTCAAAATTCAATGCTATCAGCTTCTTAAATGTGAATATTTTCTGGTTTCTTCACTCCTCTATGACAGTAAAGTGAATATCTTTGGGTTTTGGCTGAAGACATTTGAGGATGTCATCTTGGGCTTTGGTCGACGTTTTTCACTATTTTCCGACATTTTAAAAGCCTAACAGAGATTCCATTTATTGAGAAAATCATCAACAGATTAACAGACAATGAAAATAATTGTTTGTAGCAGCCCCACTTTATGGCTAGGACTCCTTATCTCAGTCTGGATCTCTGCAGAAAGTAGCACAATCAACCTTTTCACTCCTTAGGCATGAATAAACTCTCAAATCGAACACAAGTCCAGCTCTGTTTTTACTTTACATAGCAAAATAAAACCCAGTAGGAATGGGGGGAAAATAACTTTTCTTGAATTTGTTATGCCACGGCAGAGCTGCAAAGCATTTCCTCTCACAGTTAAAACCCACTCCGACCACTTACAGCATCCTCTAATTACAAAATAGAGTACCCACTGGTTCAGTCTTAATGACACATATCACGAGTGGAAATCTCATAAAACCTGGAAAGAAAAACATTTGGAAGGCATCCAAAGAGGCTATAGATCGAATGAGGTCATCACTGTGGTGAACATAGAGCCGTTTGTGGGTTGGGAGTTTGTCGGGCTGTGACTAACCGTGATTCAGGGAAGCGTGTTTAATGAATCAGTTGTGAGAACTACACCTTCTTTTTTCCATAAACTTCCAAAGCCTAGTGACCCATATTCATACTATTGCTACTACTGCATAACTCTGCATCTACAACGGAATTAGGTGCTTTACCACTTTTCCAGTGTTTCCTATTATCCTCTCTTGCTGACTTGACTGGCGGGCATAACTGTACTGGTTTGTGGGTTATGCATGCCACTCAAATGATACCGTGTGTTGCAATCAGAGCAGCAAAGATGACATCATGTTCACATCATTGAGCAATATCTAAATACAGTTCCATGGGAAGTTATTGTGCCCAGTCAGTTAATTTTACACTGTACTTCTGGGCTGCACGTTACCTCCAGAGGCTATATTAGGAACTGTTATTTTTATCTAATCAAAGAATGAGCAGTTTTCCCTTAGTAGCAGTTAAGTGGCGATGTAATAAAATGTCCCTCATTTCCATTCCACTAATTTCAAAGCGCTGTATTCAGGCTGAGAGATGGCTCTATCTGTAAAGGCTTTTGATGCCAGCAGATGAGAGGTCTGCACAGATGCCGATCGGCTCCAGTCTAAAGAGGAGAGTCCTCCCCCTTACCTAGCACAGACAGGCACGAGGCTACTGCTGAGCTGGCACCAGAACAAAGCCCCTCCAACAGCTGCTTGATAATGTGCAACCATTAATTACATTCTGATGCCTCGAGCCTGGCCCGTGTCGCTGAGCAGAGAACCCCTCGCCTTGCAGAGCATGGAGGAATTATGTAAGAATACGTTGCACGATGTTAACCAGACACAACACTGTATGTGCTTAACAATGACTCTCTTGGATTTATGTATTCAGACCCGCAGTCTCCTTCAGGACATGAATTAATATTTTCGAGCTGAATTGAGTCTTTGAGAAGATGGAGGTATTGTTTTATTTATTCAAGTTTGTTTTTCTTTTATTCGGTCTTAAACAAGGATGCAAAGAAGCCTTGTGTGTGCGAACAACAGGAAAGTGTTTCCCTTTTTCTGATCTTCCAAATTCTCTGCGGAGTCAATTTTGGATTTGCATCACATTATGACCGGAGGCTCAGTTAAGTATAGTGTGACATTTAGTGGATCCCAGAGAAATTAGTGCCTGACAAAATGAATAAGCAAATCCAAGGAGGTCAAGGATTTAATGGCTGCAGATCTGTTTGGCTTGTTCCTCCGTATATTTTCATTTTCTATTACCCAACTTGGTGCTGTTGAGAAAGGCTTACACACAGCCCCCACATGCACGTCCTGCACTTCAAGCTTTACCTTTGCGCAGAAAGACCAACATACTTTGTCACTCTCATTTAGGCTCCCACTTAAACTAAATGGTATTGGATTGCTTGAGTGCTGATGATAAGCTACAGTGCAGAGAAGCATTTATCATTCACCCTGGCAACTGTGGGCTGGAGTTGAGAAATGTCTACTCCTGCCAAAAGAAGAATTACATGAGCTGACCTGCGGTGCTGGACTTTCTGTTATGTCAGTACTGTCAGACCTTGGAAATACAAGTCCATGGAAACTTGCATACTGACCAGGGCACCTGTGAAGAAAATGAAAATGAAACTGATTTTTTCATGAGTTTTCTGAGCTTTCCTTGAGAAATAATTTCATAGTAATATTTGTGACTAATATGCATATTGATGCTGAGCTTTGTGTGTCATCGGGTTGGACTATCATTTTAAAAGTCAGGAAAAGGAGATAGTGCTTGCATCATGTTTCACTTCTCTTTACTAAATGCTTAAGAACGGCAAGACTTAGAGAAGATTTGCCCACTGGAAAACGGAGATGCAGGAACTCTGGCTTTCAGACACTACCTCACTTTCAGATCCCACGAGTATACCAGCACATGCAGGCAGGTATCAGGCTCTGATCCAATTATTTCCACCTAATGGATCTTATTCATAGATATTCTGAAAGAGATTCAACAGAGATGCAGAAGGTGGGAATTGGGCAAGTAAGGTATCTCCTTGAACACTTAAAAAACTGTTCAAAAAAGTCTGAAAGTCAGAATAAAATCTATACAAATGCAAATTTTAGAGGACGGAATGTATTCAGCTGTGCATTATGCAAACAGCCTCTGCACTCACTCAATCATGACGCTCAGCTTTTTTGAATATTATGTTTCATCTCATGGACCATTGTCTTGACTACCTGGGGAAAAACAAGCAGTTCTTTTGTGTGCCATATAACTATAACGCTGTGCTGCTTTCCCCCCAGGTGAGTAAAACAAAGGACGCTGTGTCTGACATCTGTCTAGGAGAGGCACCAGTGCCTAACTGCCTAACTGTTTCCCCTCTCTTTAGTGCTATTCTCCAAAGTGGATGACTAGGCAGTTGGCAGATACGTCCACTTCCCACCACCATCACCACCACCACCACCACTAGCTGCCTCAAAAGCAGTGGCTTACCATGTGTCCAGAACACAATGCAACACAATGCCAGGCACAAACAGGCCAGGCACAGCGGTGTTGGATGACTTGTCTTTGTACGGCGTGAATGGCTGATGCTGCAGTTCCACAGCACAATGACAGAAGGCGGAGACCAAGAACCTAAAGGTAGAGTTCAAAGTGTTTGGCAGCGCGTTGTGTGTGTATGCCAGTCTTCAGCTCAGTGCAAGATTGGAGTACCGACAAGGAAAAAGGTGACAACTGCTCCTGGACGCCAAAACTCAAGGGACTGCAAAAAGCTGCAGGCTTTCTGTGTTTGTGTGACATCTGGTTTGTTCTGACTCAACTGATCGTTTGTTTTGGAATATGTGCCACAAGCGCACAATACTACCTGAGATGAGAAGGGACTCACGGTGGCCCCTGCTGTTGCCAGACATTCAGTCTTTACGAGGGCCCTTGTGTCAAAGACTCTCATTATTTGTTTTACATTTTTTAAGGCATTGTATTATATTGCACACGGGAGAGAGGGAAATGAGAAGGGAGAGAGATCAGCGTGTTACAGCCGACACACCTGAGAGCACATATCACATGACCATTCATGTACACTGGGCATGCGCGTCCCAGTGTCAACAGGAAGCAGATGTGGTTGGTTGCTTAGTTACAGAAAAACTATCGAGATTCTTACATTTACTTACTCTTAATTTCGGTACTCGGGCTGGTACCAAGGCAACAGGTAATTTTTCCTGAAAAAAGGACAGAAATTATGAGGCAGGGAAATGTGACTGCTCTTCACATAATCCTCCTGGATGAAGCTATTTTCATTAAAGCATTCTCATGAGCCTTTTTTGTCACTCTTTACCATCCTTATTATCAATGTCCCTTTATGTATGATTAAATATAAACAATAGAATATCCACTCCTTAGACACCTTAGCCATCAGTAGGACCCATGTTGCAAATTCTTTTGATTTTTTTACTAATCTAAGCACAATCAAAGCTAGAATGATGAAGCTTTTAATTTTGTTCCAGTTATAATCCAAACTTGCAATTAATCAAATGGTCAAAACCAACTAATATGCATGTAATGAATTTGAGGCTTTCCAGGATCCTGGGGCCCCTGGGCAGTTGCCCACTTTCCCTGTTGTGTATACAGGATCCATAAATTGATGTGCTTAATCAGATTACCACCCAGAAAACTGCATTTCAGCAACAGTGCACACTAACAGTGATGGCGAGGAACACTTTGTTCCTTCATAAGCCCTTTTCACTGATGACATTTAGACAGGTCACTACAGGAGAAGCCCGAGCATAGAGTGCTGCAGAAAATTAGTCCTAAAACCAGGAAATAAGTTAGTACTTTTGCTCTGCCACCTGGCTTGTCTGCTCTGCCTGCGAGCCCATAGACGCTACAGCTGCGGGCGGCCAATTGTGAATACAAAAAGAGCAAGGTTTGCATGCTGGTATGGCAGTATTTATATCTATTTGTGTAGCTTTTTATTGTATAAAACGTGGGTCTGGGGGGCTGGGGTGGGGGGTTGTTTGCTCTCAGCGTTGGGGGTACCAGCCTGCCAGCTGATGTAGTAAAGCAAAGTGCTTCCACGGGGGCATGTGGTCTGACCAGTGTTTGGAGGTAGACAGCTGCAGTTCCATTGATGGCCTTGAAGGCCAGCACTATCGTCTTGAATCGAATTTCCGCAATAAAGCAAAATTCCATAGGCCCTTTTCCTATCCAGGTTAGCGTTCAAACATACACCATCCCAGCAACACTCTTGATAATGAAATCAATTTGTGCATTTCTGGTAGCTTCTTCTTTTTCAGCATCCCTGTAGTGTGCAGACTGGCTCAGTGTCACACATCAGTGTCTCATTATGTTTGTTTAGATATTCGACAGACACATTAATCTTAAGAGCTTGAGCTCCGGCCAATTTGTACAAGATGTATGATACTATATTCCTGCCTGGTTCTGCTGCCTGTTTTACTATATCGTAGAGCTGCAATTATTGATTAGTTGCCAAATATCAGATTAATCTGCAACAATTCTTTTTTCAGCATCCCTGTGGTGTGCAGACCGGCTTAGTGTCACACATCGGTGTCTTGCTGGGACACTTCAAAAGGAGCCATCATTAATTGTAGTAGCAACACCTGTGCCTTTTCCTACCACCAGTCAAACTGTCTGTGAAGAAGACACACAGGGGCCCAGTAAATAGATCTTGCCCAGGGGGCCTCTGAGCAGGTTAATCCTGCCCTGCCCCCATGGTTGTGCACAGTACTGGAGGGAGTCTTTGTTCAGGACAGTGTGGATCCACAACCAACACAAAAGACAACACACACACACAAAAAGTTGGGCATTCAAATAGTGACATCCCACAAATACAAACAACAACTTTGCCTGTCAGTTAACGCATGCAACACGTCTGACAATCGAATAATCGCAGACGACGAGCTGACTGTACCTGCCTGCCCTCACCCCCCGGGCTCCTGCCCTCCGCTCAGCCATCCGCCGTTGCCAAGGTTTCCGTGTACGCGCTGCCTGGTGGAGAGAGGGAGAGAGAGCGGAGCCGCGCGACTGTCATACAGTATTGCCAGACATGGCGGCGGACCTACAACCCGACTGGATTTCTTGTCTCCCTTCTTCCTGGAGTTATGGGGTTACTCGGGACGGACGCGTCTTCTTCATCAAGTAATTAAGGGAAAACCGAAAAGCGTCTCGAGTCATGTCTGCACCGTTTTTTTTTTTTTTTTTTCTGGCTCGAACAAAGTCGCCCGTGTAACGATGAATGATATTTCCCCCTCTTCTCTCTCTCTCTCTCTCAACAGCGAAGAAGCCAAGAGTACAACCTGGCTGCATCCAATAAGTGGCGAGGCGGTAATAACCGGACACCGGAAAACTCCAGGTAAGGTGTCACCTCGCTGCCGTCAAGTTTTTTTTTCTGTGCCGTTGTTTAACCGCCGCTCGTGTTCGCCGTCATGTGCAGTTGTTTGTCCCCCCCCCCCCCTTCCCCTAAAAAACGATGTTTCCCACAGCGGGAGAGAGGCTGTGACACCCGTGCCTCGTTTCGTAACGAATGACTGGGCTTTCGTCGCTCGTGCTGTTAAAAAGTGTAAAACCCCCTCGTGCCCACCTCTGTGCCCTGCTCGTGCCACTTCCTCGCGAGCCTCTGCCCCCTCGCTCAGGTCGGTCAGTGAAGTTGACGAGTGGACGTTAGCTTGTTGTCAACTTGTTCAACGGCGACTTTCGCGAACAACCATCAGTATGTAAATACATAAAGTATTTATATTGTTTCTTTTAACAAACAAACAAACAAACAAACAGCGTCAGTTGACCGTCCGGCTCGTCGCATGTCTGCCGTTGGTGTTCAATTGATGCCCTACACAGTTTGACAGGTACACAGCAACAGCTGCTGTGGGCTGGAGAGCTGGTAAAGGTTAGCCGTAAATCTACAAAATTAGCTTCCTCTGCGAGACCGTTTCAAAAATCTCTTCACCAATCTTATACGCAATGTGTTGCATTGTTAATTTAGCCCCTTGCAGTATATCGTACATGCGACTATCTAACGTTATGTAGCAGCCTCCTCCTCATGTCTCTTCAAAGCATTTCCACGGATGTTATAGAGTGGCTGTCTCAGTGGGGTTCAAGTTGCATCTATTTTCTTCATGGATTCAGCTCTTTAGTCCAACAAACTAAAAAAATATGTTTAAAAAAACCCCCAGCTATCCTTTGTTCATTTTCTGCTTGTATTTGTCTTATGTAGAAGTTGACTGATGTGGCTTTTTCAGGGCCGATATTGATTATTAGAAATCAAGGAGACTGAAAACCGATATTTGGGACCGATATTCGTTTGCGGTGAAAAATGAAACTCTTCAAAATGTAGAACCAGAGATGTAATTGAGCCTAAGTACAGTTTAATCAAGTACTCCTCTGAAGTACTCCCTCTCGACTACTATTATTTGATATATTTAGATACTAGTTACTTTGCAGAGTCAGATTATTCAGTGTTTATAGGCTATTATTGTGCCGTGATATCAATCGGATAATATTGTGGACAGGATGTGTGAGAAGAGGCAGCATCAGAGCCAAAGTAGCATGTTTCAAATCAGATAATTTTATTGGCAATCTGACAGAAAATGATACAGATGATCAGAAATGCTGAATATCGGCCCAGATATCAGGACCAGTAATCGGTCTTCCACTACTCTTATAAATAAGTGAGTGGAACATCTTTTGGTTTTGGACTAATGGTCTGACAAAACAAGCAATGTGAATAATATAGCCTGACTAATATACTGAAGGCCTATGACAGCTACTATATATATGTTGCCTTGTATGCAGCTATATGAAACTTTCCATTTTAGATTATGATGGAAAAAGCGACGCTTGGGATATCTTATGATTATTATATTCCTAGTGAAGTTTCATGTCATTTTAGACGGTAAAGTTTGTTGTTTAACTGTAAAAAACCCAACCTCTGTTACACATGTTTGTCACTAGTGTTTGATAACTAGATCAACTGATTAACTGATAACAGAAATGATAGTTTGCTGATTCCCTAAAAGTGATATTCAGAAATTGCTTAATGTCTCAGTTTATTGACTTACATAAAAAAGCAGCAAATCCTCACATTTGAGAAATAACAAATAGTGAATTTTGTGTTATTCTTGCTTAAAAATGACTGAAGCGATAAATGCGTGTTCAAAATAGCCGCTGAGTAATATTCTTTGGTCGAATGATAGTGTGATTGACTAATCGTTGCAGCTTTGTATCGCAGTGTTTGAAATGACAGCTGGTATTGCATAGCCCCAGTTAATTTAATACGCACAACAGCTGTTTGTTCCACCCATTTTGTGTTCACATGTTTTTGTCCACCTCTCCCTCTTTCACAGACCTACCCACTGGATGGGAAGAAGGATATACTTTCGAGGGTGCACGGTGCTTTATCAAGTGAGTTTAACAGCCTCGGTCCTCAAGACACACACCAGTCATAACCCTAGAAATGCTGCATACAATATCTAAACATACCATATGAATTCAAGGCAGTTCCACTGTGCATGTCACCATCATCGTGGCATTTATTTATGACCATCAGTTTTGTCACCTCAAATGAATGAAACCACATTCAAAGGCTGCCTTAATCCCTGAAAACAACTGTGTAATACAAATGGATATTGCATGGCCATAAATTTGGAACCTTTACTCCCTATTTGTGCACTGTGGAAGCCTATTGCAAAAGTTAATGATTACACAGGAACATTGTGCAAATACTAGACAGACATGGGCAAAGTGTGGTTGCTGTCTTCTTGAGAGCTAATTTTATTTATTCGGACTTACCCTGCTCAGAGCTGAGCCTACTTGGAGAGTTGAGCAAAAGTGTAATGTTGTTCTTTTAACAGTTAATAAGAAAAAGCTGCTATCCTTCCTGTTTGAGTTTATATGGTCTACATTTCAAAATAACGCTTGTCTTAAGTAGATGCTGGAAAATATTCCTACGATACATGCCAACAGAGGGTATTACATGCTTATCTTTCAAAGTCTCTTCCATTGATTTTGTTTGAACATCTTATCCCCAGTTTCCTCGTGTGTGTGTGTTGTGTGGGCTGGAGAAAATGTGATATATGATCCATGTCCACCAAAACATGTTTTTTTTCTTGAGTGTGTCTCTCTCTGTTTGAAAACCAGAGTCTACATGAGCTACATTCGTAGTTTGCTATGCTATAAAACTGCTGAACTACACTATATTTCACATTTTCTTCTCTTTCTTTCGTGGGAGCCTGATGCATGCTGCTAATGAAAAGAGATCTTAACCACCGTCATTCAGTCGGCACTGATTCATCATCTGTCCTCAGAATGTTTTTAATCCAAGCATATGAGTTGAAATATTTTGTTATTTTGAATGTCCTACTAAAAACTGCTCTCACACAGCAGGTATTGGTATTCGACAGATAGATTTTTCTGCCAAAATACAAGAATGGCTCTGTGTGATTGAAGACACTGCAATACACTGGCTACGAATTTAGGATATTATGCCTTATTATCCTCACTGAATCCCCTCTCCGTCTTTGACTTCCACATGAATTTGAGGCGCTTCATGTGGCAGGTTGCCAGGCAGTCTGACTGAAAGGCAGTAATTTTATATTCAAGTATTTTATCACAGCTTCTCAGTGCAAAACAGACTTGGAGACCACATTCATTAGTTGATCACTGTGATTCTGGCACAGTTCAATGACATGGTAATTCGTTCTGTAAAAAAAAGTTCCAAAACCAATCATGCAGTCTCCTGCAAAGTGCGCAGACTGAATTTTGGAAGTGAGAAACCATTTGTTTCATCTAGCAGCTACATTTTAGACACATTTTAAGTTATGAGACAAGTTCATACTTGTATTGAAGGAGTAATTTGAATATGAATTTAAATGGTATGTTCTTAGTAGCTGCAGATTAATCTTTAGCTTTGTTTTAGTCTTAACCCTGTAGCCGTTTCCTCTTCATAATACGTAGCTGAGGTCACTGCTGTATGCAGGAAAAACAAGACAAACCTGCTGTACACAAGGTTTAACTATAGTCTAGACGGTAGTGATCAAGGGAATGCGTGTTCACACAATTTGACGCCTCCCTGCCAAATGATAGTTGTGGCTTCTGTCAATTCATCCATTATATTAAAATTTGGTGGTAAAAGGTCAAAGGTCACTGACTTGACAAACAAATTTGGTGGACGTAACCCCATATGAGGGACATAACAATATTTCTATACAGATACTGATTATTAGTAATGAAGTAGACCGATAACTGATATTTGCAAACAAAGATACATTTGCTGAAAAAATTTAAATGTTAGTGTCAAAAAGTACTATAGCCACAAGTACGATTTACTCAAGTACTGTGCTTAGTGCAATTTTGTGGAGCTTTACTTCAGTATTTCCTTTTTCTATTGCTTTATACTTCCTACATCTATTTGATAGCTTTAGGTACTAGTTATTTTGCAGATTCACATTAGTCATTGTGTATAGGCTATTACTTGACATGTAACAACTCCAAAAGATTGCGTTGTGAGTGGTACATAGAGTTGCATAATTGGTCTATTCCTCCCCAATATGCTAATTATGACAGAATTTCACAGAAATGTGTAATAGGATACGATAATGTAATGATGATCTCAACTTCAACGTCATGAAATGCAAAATGCACTTTTCTGGCCACTATTCAGTGCTGTAACTCTGTAACAGAAGGAGAGATTATGACCATATTTCACATTTGGCAGCCCACTTTCGTACTGTGGTGTGTGTGTGTGTGTGTGTGTGTGTGTGTGTGTGTGTGTGTGTGAGCATCCGTATTTTACAGTGTTCTATCATGATCAGCTTTATTGGCCAAACATGTGAACACATGCAAGGAATTTGACTTTTGTGTCCCACAATGAACTTACACACTAATAGACATACGGCTGTAGTTCACCACAGACCGATTTAGCTGACATAGAGCTTCAGGTGATGTGAACTATGTGATGTGGGGCTCTCTATCTGTCCTCTGTACTCTAGTGTGGTGATAACTTCTATTTCACTTAGACTTCACTTAGACCTATGCTTATTATATTAGCTGTTAAATTCCTTCACTATATATATATATAAAGTGAAGGAATTTGGACAGACATTAATGTAAACTGTGCGTGAAAAAATTTCTGTCCTCTAGGGGGGCATGACAAAAAATAATGGAGAACCACTGTCTTAATAGCAATAGTAAGCCCTATTGATTATCTGACAAGCAAAGTAGACAATTTATAGCGACCAGGTTTTAGCTGATGCACCACTGCTCACCGGAGGACCCATGGTTTTATTTGCTTGTCTGCAAAGAAGGTGTCATCTGTAATTACAAGTCACATTTAAAGGAAAACCGCAAACAAAAAAATGGTATCAGCTGATTTAATTTAGCCACAAATTAAAGGGCGACAGCATATCCGCTTGTTTTAGCCTAAAGTGACTAAAATGACAATTCAATGTGAAAGCAACGGGACGCATCATTCTGTGGCATTCATTTGTACAGGATATTGTGAATTTAGCACGTGTCCATGCCAAAAATACACACTGCAGTTCAATAGATTACCTTCTTCTTTCCCCCATTAGTGTCCCTCAATCCTCTCTTAACCTCCTTCCCCTCTGTCACTCGTTAGTGCTGCATGTCACTTGCCTATAATGCCTGTCATTTATATTTGAAGACTGCATGAAGAGAACTAACTGGAAGCTCAAGTGTGAGCTCTAAATGAGATTTTCGTCTTATATTCTTCGTGTAAAAAATGTTATGTGTAGTGCCTTTACATTCTACATTGTCTGCTTATTGGGTAGATGATGCTGTTTGGAAAGCTGATGCACATTTTATGGGTGAAATGGTGATAATTGGTCTACATTTGACTGAGGCTACCACAGCCTGGCTTGTTTGGACCACTTAAGCAAGACAAATTCTCCCAGAATGTTTTCTGGTTCCTCTTTATTGTTTCACTCTTAAACTGTAGTTATGTATGTATTTGTGTATTTAGGCTGGCCACATGTACTGATAAACCAGTCAGTGATCAATTTGTCAATCCTTATCGATGACAGTGCATCTCAGACTTATTTAAACTTGAGTAACTGGGCTGTGTAAAACCTTGCCTATTAATTTCAATGTGACTCATTGTTTTGACTGAGAGACATGTTGACAGGTTTATGCGATAACTGTCTTGGACGGTACTTGGGGCATTTTGAGGCTTTATGCGAGGCCGCCAATAAAAGCCTCTGAAAACTGTCCAAGACCATTAGTCTGATGACAGCTGGATAAGTCTATTCCTTATGTTTGACAGTAGGTGATCATTAATGTTTTCAATTTGGTTAAGTTTGGTAGTTATGGGTTATATTTATGCATTGTTAAAGTACATAAACATGGGGCAAATAGATTAACCAGCAAACTAACATCCTCCCCTTGCTCACAGACTCTGGATTATTGATTCATTTATGTGACTCGAGGCTTTTTTGAGCCTGTGAAAGGATCTGGCCCATTCACATGCTGGCTGTGTGGCTTGGCTGTTGCCATCGGGTGACACAGTGTGAGCATCAAGGAGCAGATTGTGCTGACGTAGGCTGTCTTCTGACGGGATGTGCTCAGGAGAATGGAAGGTGCAGATTGTTGGTGTGATAGCGTAGACAAGAGGCATGGCCCATCCCAGGATTTGATTATTTTATGGTACAGTGAGTTTTGAATGAGTGAAGGTCAGTGCAGATGTTAATTGAATCAGTTACGCTAACTGCTCTCCTCAGACTGGGCAGTCTCTTCTGAGTGTCTCTGTTGTTAGCAGGTGGCCCGATGCCAACATGTCTTTCCAGTTTTGGGAACCATGTGTCAACTGGCCGGTGCTTGCTCCCCCACCAGCAAAGAATGAGATCATGAGGAGGTGTAAATCTGCAAACTATTTGCCTGTTAATTTCATTCACAGGCAGACGTGCATTACTAACATCAGTTTGTTGTGACGGTTTTGTTTCCAAGTCAGATGGGACTGCAAGCTGTGAATAATGCTCCTTTTGTTAAGATGCTACAGTTAAAGACTTCAATTTCAATGCCATTCAAT
>CAEMYA010000177.1:2266243-2295788 GCA_903131615.1 Diplodus sargus | reverse complement strand
ACACACACACACACACACACACACACACACACACACACACACACACACACACAGCATCATTATCGATACTGAGTGTGTGCCCATCTGCTGTGGCTCATTGAGGAGAGAGTACCGGGTCAATAGCACCCGCCCATTATACCTAATATATTCAAGATTTTAAGCTTGTGGCTTTTGGCCCTGGCCTCCAATGCTTAACTTGGCAATAAATCAGACAACACTGAACACATCCATCTATCCAATCTGCTGCTTTAGTCCTCCAAGAGTTGAAACAGTATAATCCAAACAGAGAACCAACACCTTCTTCTTTAGTTTACCCATCTGCTGCTTTGTACTCAGTCTTGAGATTGAACTACACTTCTGTGCAAAGATCTGCTCTCTGATACGAAGATGTTTTGCACACCTGCAAAAAACTGTATGTTGCAGAGGCTCTGTGCTGATACTACACAGAGAGTCGAGCCACTGGACATTTTATGTTCGGGATATTTTCTCTATATTTCTCTCTTGGGTCTTCTAATAAATTCTAAAGCCACCCAGAGTGCAGTATCTGCTCAGTTTGTTTTTGTTTGTGACGTAAACAGCGTTTTGATGAGACTGTGCCATCTGGCAGATTTGTGTTTTCCATTTTATCTCTGTAGCACATAATCCCACATTTTAACTTAAGCCTCATTTTGAACAAGATGGGGGGACATAATTTGGGCAATTGAACCAGCATTTTTTGTCAAAATGTTTGTCTGGCTCCTAATGAGGATTCTTGAAGGCTTTTCAGAAATATGTATCAGGATAAATGTGGTGAGGAAGTCAGTTTGGCTGGTACAGAAGGCTTAATATTTTAGTCAAGGAGTGATGACCCTAATTAGGAGTTTGTTGCCTCATGGATGCAGGAAGTGTTTACAGCAATTATGTTTATGAATAGACAGGTGCAGATCTCCTGCCAGCTCCCTCTCTTGTTTTCTATTCTTGTCTCATTTTAATCTGTCTGGAAAAGGAGGGGAAAAAATCAGCTAAAGCCAAGGCTAATTTTGGTAGGTTATACAATGAGATATCTGACATCTTGTTTTGAGACTAATGAGTGAGGCTCAAACAGCTGACCCCCACAGTGCAAGCGTCTTGCTTGATTGCTGCCCAGTTGTTTATGTTTTGTTTGGTGACATTTTGTCTGCATCCTGTGAGGGCAATTTGCCGCTTCAGGATCATCATCAGTGCAAAGTGCAAGATAAAATATAAATATTGTGCTAGCCTTCTCAGCAACCACCACTTCCATTAGACTGCTCACTTCTGCTGCTGCATAATTCATCACTCAGAACAGAGGAAAGCATGTCAATTGAAATTTGGCCAAGTATAACAAAAATCTCTCTGGTGGATCTCTGTTTAGCTGTTGGCTCATTTTGTGGTTTGAAAGCCCACTCACTGGCTGACTGCACATTTAAACACAGTATTGGGTTACAGTGAATGGTATTCAGTTGTCGTAATTATCTTTCAAAGACAAATAATCAAATTCTCCTTTTTGATTATTCTGTGGTTTCTTACTGATAATCTATTAGAGCCTCTGCTTGTCATTATGACCCTGCAATATCAGCGGAGACAAGCTGTGAACTCAACACTGACTTATTATCACTTTAAAGTTGATATGGTGAACTTGCAAATAGTTGACTCCACCAAGGAGGATGTGTGTTCACCGATGTGTGTTTGTTTGTTTTGGTAAGTTTTCACCAGGATTCGAATAGTTATATTTTCTTTTAATGCAATTTGTACCAGTATCTCTGCTCTCGTCTTGCATTTTCCCTTTTTGAGCTTTATCTCTGCATATGTAGCTCCTTGCGACACTGACACTTAAGGGCATCAGTAAAATGAAGCGTCTTATCAGAGATCTGAAGAATGGATTAGCATGTCTTAGACTTCAAACATAGGGGATATCCATGAGTGACATCTGCAAAAGTGAGGAAAAATCCCCAATGCTCGGGGACAATCGGAGGAATGAGCTCACACTGATTCTTATTTCTACCGATGTGGGTTTGCACTGGTTTTTGTCTGTAGCTTCACCTAGAACGTAGGAAGATTTGAGAGTTGAGGTCTTAATCTTTTAGGGCAAACACAAGGGGAGTCCCTATGAACCCTCCATAACTGTCAAACACACAGTTATGACAGACTTTTAAGGCTCCCCTTTCCCTTCAGCGAATATTCCAACCTTCTATCTGTGAGCAAAGCCTTATATCAGACCTGATTATATAACCCTGAAAATCCTGTCACAGTTGTGACAATGTGAGACAGGTGACCAAGTGTTTTGACTCGGCATGGAATTTAATACAGGAGAGGGCTGTATATTACATCATTTTGGCCTCCACATAAAGGCTTATTAAACTTTATCAGGCGAAATATTGACTTTATAGTTAGTGTCTGCTCCGGTGCATCAAATCAAGCTTCGACCAATCAGTGTGTTTGTTTCAGTTCCACGGTGATTGACTGCTTTCTGCTTCCCAAACTTTACATTTGGTTGCAGCGGCAGGCCAGATCATTGTGACTGCACAGTTAATCCTCAATGTAATGCACCTCCGTTTTCTATGTAGGGATCAATTATTTTTATGCTTTTAAGGATGGCTCTAATCAATAATTAAATGTTAAACCACTGTTGTAAATCATTGAGCACTGGAATATTCTCTCTGAAACTCTGCCAGGTCCACCAGTGGCTCATTACAAGGTACTGTTCTATGTAAAAGCACACAAAAACATGAATTTTCAGTTCTTCAGTGCAAGATGCTAGATGCAGCTATCACACAAGATTGAAGTTGGGCAGGAAACCATGACCAGAATATTTTAATTTTATGGAATGGCTATACATTCCCCAAAGATGTAATTCAGCACAAGTATCACATATCTTCAGAGACATTCGGGACCAAGCAAAAACAGTCATTGCTGAAACTAACATGAAACCTAATCAAACCTAATGAACCACATCCTGTGCATGGTTGCTGCTCACAAATGTTCCTCATTTTGCATTTTCTTTCAATTAAATCAGTAGCAGCCATCCACTCTCCCACATATATGCCTCTTCCTTTGTGTGTGTTCTGGCTGGTAGCACCTTGAAGTACTTTAAGAGATTTATTATAGAGTCAACATGTAGAGCCAGTTTCTTTCATTTGTTTTGCTTTAGCTACAGCCAATTCCAGCACACACTGGGAGAGAGGCACCGTGCACACTGGACAGCTGCTACACAAAGACTTACGACCTAATTCACACCTATGAGCAAATTAGTTTTCACCTAGCCTGCGTGTCTTGCATGTTGGAGGGAACTTGAGCACTGACACACAAAGACACAAAGACAACATGAGACTTCTTAAGAGACCATAAACAAACTGTATATTTTTGTATTCAGAAAATTGCCATTGTAGAAGAAGAACTTGCACTTTGAAGTGTTATATCATTGAGCTCTTTAGGATATTCCACTCTGTCTTGTGTCATGCTAATCTTTGCTTTCACCTAATCCACTTTTATTATACACCGATTTAAACGCACAATATGAAATTACTGCCGCTTGGGTTCTCCCCGTCAGAAAAAATGGATCTTTGCAGAGTGCTGTGTGGGGAGGGCTGGTAAGAGACGGTCAGCTCTGTAGGAGGAATTACACTGATTTGTGCTCTGATTCTGAGCTGTTTACCGACAAGAGCTTTTTTCTTTATCTTCACTCCCATTTATCAACCTGGCTGCAGCAGTGGGTGTGTACTGTAATGTTGACTGCTGACTGGGGCTGAACGGGAAATCTTACTTTACTATATGATACTGACGTTGCAGAGAGGAGAGGGGGTAAAAGAAGAGAAAGAACCGGAGTCTGTGGTGAGTGCTAGGTGTAGTGATTGACTTAAAACACACACAGATACCTTCTGCATTTTGGAATAATGTGCACAACTCAACAAAATATATAACAAAGGTCTTGTTGTTTTCAGAAATGTTAATGTAGAATTCTTTGACATAAAAGAGTGATAGATAATGGGTCTTCAATTTTGAGCAAATTATCATCTTAACCATAATCATAAAGGCCATTTGCAGTGTCTAGGGTTACGCTTGTAAAGAAGTAAGATGTTCGTTCCTGTACACACGGTTAGCGTTAATAAATGGCACATCAGGGACAATGTCTTATTCAAACTGTAAAGCTCAGAAAGAGTGTTTACTCGCCCCCTTGGCAGGAGGAGGCTCTGATGGCTGTGGCTGCTGACTCACTAACTCTGTCAGTGCTCGGCACTCATGCATTTCACTTGTGTGTGTAATGTGATTTAAGAGGGAAACCAGTGGACCTGGATCTGCTGTACATCATCCCCGTCTCGAGCCCCATAACTCTCAGTTCTGAGGCTGGGTGCTGACTGGGAGACAGACAGGCTTTGAGCAGTTCAGACTGCTCTCACGCGTTTCAGTCTCTGTGGGGTCTCTGCCATCTGGCTAGCACTGGAAGAAAAGTGTGTATGTGTTTTGGTGTTTGGATGCTCTGTGTGTGAACATATGTGTAAGAGATCCTCTGATGTCGGTGGCTGCCCCAGGTGCTGATTAAGGCAGTTTCCCAGTGAAAATCCACATCAGACCAAGTAATGCTCTGCTGTTGTGCGTAATATTCTTGGCTACCTATCCCAGAGTTATAAAAAGCATTTGCTGTTTACAAATTGTGTGCAATCATTTTATCTTTTCGGAAAGATTCCTTTCTCAAGATTGAAAACTAAAGGCGTGCCTGCTTTTAATAGGATCAAAAGATTCCTTGTCTACAGTGCTTCTCATTGCCAGCAGTAAGACGGCGACAGCTCTCTGGGTGTAATCTGATATCAGACTTTCTGTCAGAGTATGTACAAGCCTTAATGATTATCATCATTTTACAAAATGCACTTTTTCTTAAATCTCAAACTCTGCAATGATTAACATCCAGCAATATAGAATATGAATGTATAATCTTCGGTTGATTGAATGAATGTAGGCCTACCTCCTGGATTTAGTAGTGGAGCACACAGCCTACAGTAATTCTTTGGCCCTAAAGCCTCTTAGTTGTGTGGTGTCTTTGATTTAATGCTGATAGAGCTGTTGAACTCGAGTAATCCCTGCAGTAATCTGCAATGAGCCACGCTTTGCTGATGTTGTGCCAGGTTCAGTCCTTGGACAGCTGCTCGGGGTCAGCTATTATTTTCCTTACATTATCAGATCTACATAGGGAAACTTTGTATAACAACCTTGTCACAATTATTTCGAATTTCTTAGGGAACTCCTTTGCTTTTCCATCAATACCAGTCTGCTTACCTTTGTTTGTTCCGCCACATTGTTGGAAAGGAGAAACTAGGGCGGGCGATATGGCCTTAAAACGGTATCATAATATCTTCAGGCTGTGTATATATATCACTATTTTGAAATCTCCTCTAAAGTTGATATAAAACGATGAGATATTAAATACATAGTCATCATTAATGTGGATATATTGACTGAGGGTGCTTAATGATAAGTACTAGAACAAGTATTGCAGCCTTTAAAAGCAGGGAAAGCCAGAACTTACACCCTATCTTGCTATAACAACATCCAAAATAAAAAATAAAAGTATATATTCTCATGTCACTATTACGATATAATATTGTTCTATTGCCAGGACCTAGGAGAGAGGGATATCCATATATTAAGCCATATGTGAGACGGACTCGGGTACTTCTTTTAAAGGGCCTGTTTAGTTGAGGAACTTACTATTGCTTGAAACTGCTCAGGGTGAGATCCAGTAGAAACAAAACAAGAGCTGATTAGCACTTGTGCAGGTAGAAACCAACTTCTGTTTGCTGACGAAATCCCTTTACTTTGATTTAATGATACCTGTTCTGTGATGTAGGTGATGGTTATCTCTTAAGCTCGTAAAATGATACATCTGCCATATCATGCCATGGCAAAGCATTTACCTACTGGCTTTATCTTGTTCCTTCTCTCTCCGTCTCTCTTGTCTTTCTACCTCAGTCCAGTGGACAGTGCACGGCCCAGTTGTTTTCCAGATGGTCGATGGTGATTAGGCGGCTTTTGGAAGCTGCCACTCTGCCCAAATGTTCTACAGCTGTGAGCTCTTGGAGCACCATGTTAAAATGTCCACAGAGGGCTTTGGAACAGCCGACTGTTTCCTGAAACAAATTGTTACAAATTCAGCCTCTGAATTTGTCTTTATCCACATCCAAACAGGCAGTCAGCGCTCTCCTTTTTTTCAACAACTGCAAAGCATAAAGAGAATCCGAGCTTCTGTTTTCACGGTGATCGCACCTTCATGAAAAGGCTTCACTAAAATATTGCGGTGTATCTCCTTTTCACACTCCCCCAGAGGATTGAATAAAGGGTGTAGTGCTATATTGATATACAGGTTGACGCCAAGTTTTCAATTTAGCAGCGGCGGTGGAGGGATTAATATCACACCCTCCTGGTCCTGTGGCTTCGGCTTATCCTCTCTCTTCTCTGTCCTGGCAGCAGTGTCAGCTGCTCTGTTCCCCCTGTAGACCTGACATGTCTCACAATTGTCCATTCCCAGCATGTCGTTTAGGCTAGACACATTGTACGCTGCCAGCAGGATATGTTTATTTCTATAAATCTTCTTTAAGTTTACAATCCTCACACAATTGTTGTCTGTGTATCTTGACCTTCTTTGGACTTGTGTGGCCCTCTGAGGTTTTCTTGCTCATGAGAACCATAGTGAATATCAAGAATTGGTAAGAAATGGCTGTCTTTCCATTATGAACATTCGACAGCCCTCACCTTATCTCTAATTATCGGATGACATCTAGGAGAAATTGGATGCACCGCTAGTAGGCTTATTTATTTCGTCTTTAGTGCTGGCACTTGTAGAAACCATTCATCTAAAAAGTCCTTATGTAATATCATAACTGTGTGAAGGACTTCCATGGTTATTCCCGGCAAACATCAACCCAAAGTGAAACTGCTTTTTACGACCACTTATTGGGGCTCTTGTATGTCTGTGTGCACAGAGTTTAGTGCGAGGCCCATCATGACTGGAGTGCGCTGTAAATTCAGCTGCTAGATGGGACACTTGACAGATATAAATAGTACTCAGGTCAGCACAAATGCTTCAAATAGCACCAAGTTCTCTGAGGTGCACCAGCACCATCAGACCCATCAGATTAGCGAGAGGAGAGATATTTCAAACTTAATTGCAACAAAAATTACACTTACTGATGTTATACTGTATCTGTAGTCATGTAGCAATGCTCAGTTACTTGCTGGGGATTTGCTCCTCTGCCTGGGCACAGGGAGGGATGAATGGTGGCAGTGACTGGATAATACACTGCATTTATTGCTCAACTGTTGGGTAGTGACTCTTTTGCTGTCAGAGTCCTCTCCCACGCTCTGTCCTAGGATCAGGCCGTCACTGCTTGAACAAATATTTGAACTCTGTGCCAAGTCTCTCACTGAGTAATGTATACCTGCTGTGATTGATATTGTACAATTGTGTCTCTCACTAGCTGAATGCCATCACTACAGTTACCGCAAGAAGAATGTGCCGTAGTGTGTGTCCATTTGTGAGGGACAACAATTTTACCGTGTTTTCTGTGACTCTAATCAAACTACTTGTGCAGTAAAAACTAAACCCTGGAAAGAACAAACAGCTAAATGTGCATCCCTTGATCTAAATTGGTGCCTTGAGGGCATCCTGCTTCCCGGAGTCCGTCTGTTTGAGGTCAGGTGATTCACAGATAGCTGAAGAGAATGGCTACTGTAGCCTAAGCCCAAACTCTCACTTCGGATGTTTGTCAGGATCCGAGGTAGCCTGTTCACAGCATTTTAGGAGGTTGTTTTTCCATCTCGCCCTCATTGTCAGAAGTGCTTAGGCTGAGGTGGATTTGTAAACACCCTCTTTAAAAGAAATTCTATATGTTCTTGTCTAGTCAAGTCACATCAAAGTTTACTATTGCCCAAAATCTAAAAGGGCTAGAAGAATGTGCATGTAATAAAAATAGGATTAAGCAACATTACACACAAAAATTTAAAAAAGTTCAATAAATTACATAAGAAACATAAAGAAGGAATCATTTTTAAATGGGACATCATTTATATGTACTTGTTCTATGGTAAGATATTCCATTCCAGACTTGTCTCATACAATACAACAGTAATGAGCTGCAATAATAAAATATACAGAAACGTACAGGAGTGAGACGACACATATATGAAAACACCCCTTTGTGCAGTATATACACACACAAAAAAGTAAAACTAGAGTAATTGTATGTAATGATCTTTATATTAATGTTCTAGCTAGCTTTCATGAGCATTTGAAACCCTGCATTTGTAATATTAGTTTTGTTGGGTTACTGCACTCTGCAGTCTGCAGTAATGTATGTGGTGCACGTGATTCCAGCCCTCAGCATTCAAACAATGCATGGACCTACTCATCTAAACATCACTCCACCTTGCCACTTGTGGTTAAAAACTTCATAGATTACCTTTAAGGAGAAGGTGAAAAAGAATCAATCTGTCCCTGCTCTCATGTGCCGTATCAGCTCTGTGCAGCCTGCTTTCAGTTTCAGTAAGAGGGTGTTTGAGAGTGAGAGAGATGAGGCGCACAGTGGAGTAAGCTGACAGGGGCTTCATAACTGTAGTAATGGTTGCACCACATAGTGATCCATCAGGCTAATCAGCTGTCAGCCCTCTGCAATGTGTCCCTGCAGCAGTAGGGATGAATGTTTCTGGAAGTCAAGAGCCTGGTTTAAATATCGGCACTACTTGCTCAAGGATAAATGCAGCCTTCCCACCTCTGTGCTGCTATTCACAAACTGATGTGTGCAGTCATTCCTCCTCCTCTCTGGATGAGAGGCAGCCTTCTGTTTTTTTCCCTGAAAGACCCCTGCTGGTGGTTCAGATAAATGCACCCTCGACTCTGACTGTGATGTTATGATTGCGATGTCTCTGCCTCTGTGTCTTCATCTTGTGTCAGGTTGCTGGATTTAGCCAGACCATTTTCAACACTTCTTCCCAGTGTGACAGCTTTATTACTACCTGCCACTGTGCTGATGATGGCCCTTATTGAGTGTGTGGGTTGTATGGTGTGTGTATGCAGTGGTGGGAAAAAGAAACTGGTATAAATGTCACAATGGCAGAGCGGCGCGCCATGATATGGATCTGATTTGTACTTTTTGTATCCACATAAGATGGACTTCAGCGCAGCTCACTGCGTGGTGATACTGTAGATGTCAAGATGTAATGCTATTTTTATAGGATATTAAAAAAAATTGCATGTACTGCATTTGGATCATTGTCTTGAAATGAAAGGGATCATTTTGTTATTAGAGCAGCAGCAATAAATCTGGTAATTGATTGACTGAGACTTAATCAGCAAAGTTTTGACAACCAATTAATCTTTTCTGTCTTGTTCCCGCCAAAATGCCGAAAACTTGATTGTCCTTCATGCTTAAATTAAGATGTTTTTGAAAAATGATTGTTTTGGGGTTTTGAATTGATGAAAAAAATGACATTTGTTGAAGCCACCTTGGCCTCTGTAATATTGTGATTGTTCAAAGTTTTATATTGTTTCAAAATCTATCGTTTATTATTAGAAACAATAATCTGCATATAGATAAATTGTGAAAATAATTGTTAGTTGCCTTTTTGTTTGTTGTTGTTCACCTACACATTCTTTGTGTGTTGTAAAGTAATAAGTAATCATTCTTTCTCCGTGTTTATTTCTGCACACAATCATCTAACAGCCTGTGGGTCTTTTTAATGACTTTAATCACACCGTAACTACTCGCAATAAATTACAAGACATTGTCTTTAATTTAATTTGACTCAGTTTCGCATAAAAGTGATGTCACTCACTGATGTCAAAGGAGACTTCTACTCCTTCGCTGAAACTGCTGTGTAGGAAGCCTCATAAATAACTCTCAAGTCTCTTTGAGTATTTTTAGTCTTCGTCAGATGTGCACGATTTCTAGGAGTGATTTTAAAATGCTTGATAGATGCAGGCCCTGGTTTTCGATGCTACCAACTTGCATCTGCTTGTCGAAAGAATCTGAAGCCTCCCCCAAATCAATAGGAAGTCTCTGTGTAGTGATTTGGAACAAGCCATAAGTGGACCGTAAGATCTTCTGAGCTGTAAGATTTGCCTCTCTGCCTGTTTGTTTTCATTGTTTATTTATGGAGGAGGGAGGCTCATTAGTCATTCAGTGTGACAGTGTAAATGTGTACACAAGAAGTTTGCTCTTTGCCAAGAACTAAAGCTCAGTTAAAGCTGGAACACTGCCAGCCTTAAAATTGGCTTTACCCTACCTACAGTCAAAAAGGCACCGTTCTCAAAAACATGTTTCTTCAGATCTTACTCACTATCTTTACTTTACTGGCAAAATAGCTAGAGTATTAAAGGTGTGGCTATTAAACTTGGTTTACATTCCACATAATTAGGAGGAGAACATGAAACTGTAAAGACTCAAATCAATCCCTCACACAAGCCATGCAGTTGTGAAATTTCATAAAATGACAGTGTCAGGTGACTGGCTGTTGGAGGACTTCTTGGGCTAGGCTGGGCATGAACCTCACCCTGTTGAATCATCAGTACGAAAGATGAGCAACCGTGTCAGAAATCGTCTGTTCCTTAGATCGAAAGCCAAAGCCTGTGTACATAAAAACCTTAAGAAAGTAGTCAACAGTCAACTGAGTCCAAAGCAGCATTTTAATGAGATATATCTAAGCTGAAATTCTGTTGCTTGTGTCGCTAGAAGCTGTTTAAATTAATTCACTTTCTGAATATGGGTCAGTTTTGGATGAATCCAAGCATCTACTGATATTGATTAAGCCGATTTAAGCCATGCCTATAATTGCTGTGATAGGCTCATTTGTTCCTTCAGAAAACCAGGCCTACTTGACACACTCATACTTCAATTGTGGGCAAGACTCCATGTCTGGAGCCAGGCGAGGCAAGATGTGTGACACACACATTGATGTCAGTGTACTGTGGTGTTCATGTCTCTTGTCCCTCATGATGACTAGCTGAAACCTGTTCAGTCAAACCTGGTTGGATGCACTTTGGTGCTGTCCACGCGGTTTCAGATTTCAGGTGGTGCCCGACTCAGAGGCAACACAATTGCAGCATTGTAATTCGTGCACTGTGTCTCATACTTTTTGTCTTGAAGTCTGAAGTCTTTAGTTAAAACCCAGCAGCCATATTTAGCCAGGAGGTTGTTGGTTATGTTCAAGCAATATTTACAGAGCTATCCTAGCAATGAGGAACACATACCACAATCTAAAGGTTACATAATAAAAACTGGTATACTGGTATATGCAATGGAGAAAAATAAATCAACCAATTGACAGTGTTACAGTGACCTGCTGTTGATATGCTGTTTTCTCTCAATAATTCAGTGCATGCAGCTTAAATTAGGCACAGGAAGGAGCACAAAGTTTAATACAGAAGGCAAAAATGAAGCAGAAGGAACATATGAATAATTCCCCCAACTAAAAACAACAACAGAAAAATGTGGAGGATTCTTGTTCTACATATCAAAGTATCTTCATGTTTTTATGATTAACAACACAAGCATGAACTCATGTTGAGAGCTTTCCTCAGATGAGAGAGGTATGTGTGACCAGCTTGTCTTTCTCATACTCCCACACCTTATTGCAACACTAGGGCTGAAACTAACATTTGTTAGTCATTCTATTATGGATTCGTCTGCTGTTTGTTTTCATGATTATGTATTTTTCTTTAGTCACTAAAATGTCAAGCAAATGGTGTCTCTCATGGAATGACCATGCACCTATGATGGATGGCATTGGTGGTGGTTTGGTGGTAGCCAAGCCCGAAACCCAAAGTGTCTGTATTTGACCAAGACTGAGCCTTATAATCCCCCTTAACGCACACACACTTGCTTGCCTCGCCTTCCTGCTTCTCTCTCCCAGTACGTGTCTGCTCTGTTGACTTTCTTCATCAGCAGAATGTTTTGTAAAATCACCCAAAAAACACACCTTGTGTTTTGGATTTCTTCCAAAGCTGATTCAGTTATCACAACAGCAGGTGAGCCAGCAGATGTGGCTACAAGCTTTTACAAAACAGTCTGACGCCTCTGCGACTCCATTATCAAAATAGTCGGTCATTATTTTTGTATTTCATTAGAATGTAGTGACAAGTCTCAGTTTTGTCTTCCTAATTGTGCATCAATTAATTCCATCAATGTGAAATGTCATGGCTGTATAATTTGAACCTCAATCACAGACTTATTACTTTCCTCCTGATAAAAGATTATCAGAGGAGAGGTGTGCCTCGGCCTCCTTAATGAATACAGTCTGACTCTATATGACCTGATCTGACTTCAGTAATCACCAGCACTCAGAGAGATTAGTGTGTCTCCTGAGAGAGCAGCTTTATTTTGTTGTGTAAAACAGGACTATTGTAGCTTTGTCACTGCCCGGGAAAAAGCATGCGGAGCAACAGTTGAACAGACCTGAGGCAGTATAATAAATCAACTACAGTCTTTTCTTTTATACTTTGGTCAGTGTTACTGCTGCACCGCGATCTTCAAAAGACTTACAGTATAAATCATTGAGATGCTACAAGCAATATTAATTATTTTCCTCTTATCTCAAACTCGGGGCAGTCCTGTTGCTTCCTTTGTGTTAATGTAATCTTAAACCGTCACACCCATATCAAAGTTGCAATATAGGATATGACATCATGCGGTGTTGCTCATTCTGATTGCGCCAATTCAAACATCATTGTGATAATGCAGTTACTATCATAGCGCTTTGTTGACAGACCTAATGTTCGTGTTACTGTGCTCCTGTGTGTCTATGGCTCATACTTCCTAGTTTGTTATAAGGTGTCGTGTCGATTTGGAGCAATACAGGGATGATTTTAAAGTATTTTAAAGGAAAATACATTTTTTTTTACCACTGCCGGGATTTTCTTCACTTCTTCTAATGTGATCAAACAAGGTATGACAATTATTTTTTTGCTGTAACTGAGTTGAGAAGGCTTTTTGTCTAGTTTTGTGAACACGGGTGAGAAACAAGCTGGTACTTGTAAAATGTTTTTTTTTACGTCTCAGAGCTTTTCTACCAACTGAACTGAATTCCTCTGCCCTTAAAGTGGATCTCACTTACCACCTCGGGGGAAATCAATCACAGTCTGTTGGGAGCAAGTTCATGTTCCGTCTGGAGAATTTGTCCCGTTTCCATCTCACTCTCCTCAGTCCTAATGCTGTTAACTGTTAGCTTCCTTTACCCTATATAAAGCTCCACTGAAGATGATTCTGATTATTCATCAGTCATGGAAATCTGCTAATCCTGTTTACATAGGATTTGTCAGTTTCCCAAGATAATTGGGAGGAAATACTGTTTGTGTGTGTGTGTGTGTGTGTGTGTGTGTGTGTGTGTGTGTGTGTGTGTGTGTGTGTGTGTGTGTGTGTGCGCGTGTGTGTGTGCGTGTTGGGGGTTTCCCTTGGTCTGAATGAATTGAAAAGAGGCCTTAAGTCAGACTTGAGAGGGATTTTAATAAACTTTTGCTGACGGTGTACTCATGACAGACTGTTTTTTCTTAGTGCTTTGTTTTCCCTCTGTTTTTCCTTCAAGACATGTTTGACTTTGAGATGAAGATGGCTATTACCTCCTGTCCCAAAGATGACTCATTCTTCATGTATAAATAGCAGTGGCACAGGAAGAGCAGTGCATACCTTGATGCTGCTTATTTGAGGTTTAATGTGTGCCCAGACTACAGTATGTGCCAGTTTACACAAAACCCATCCCTTTGTGGTTAGAAATGTCCTTTGTGGTTAGAAATGTCCAAATGTAGAGTTCAGCAAACGTTTAAGCAAACTCTTTTCAATTCATCAGACCAAAACCTAGTTTACCTTTTTTGAGGTAGCGCTAGTTACAATCATTGATCACTAAAGACTAGCTATAGTTAATTCCCCATAAACATTTGTGATTAACAACATGGTGACATGCTGAAAATTAAAGTGACAGTTCACTCCTAAATCAAAACATTTGTTTTACCTGTAGCACTGTTTTATCCATCTAAAAATATTGATATTTGAAACCATGTTTGATACCACCGGTAAACATGGGGGCAAAAAAGTTGTGATTTTTATTAAAAGATTAATATGAAAATGCTTTTATAATGTTTGTCAAGCAAAACGGCATTTAAGGAAATACATGTCCGTCCATAATTAGAAGAGTGAAAACAGGTGGCCGTATATGGACACTGAGAGAGAGAGTGAGAATCTCCACCTTGTTCGGATTTCACCTCGACCCTGCATAGCATGACTTCCTTGTCTTCCATGGTGCTTAAAATGCAGCAAAATACGTTGAAAGAAACAGAGACAGAAATGTCTCTTCGCAGAAATCATGACCCACTTAAAATTGAAATAGTTCCCATGTGCTGCTCACAACTTGGTCTGCAGATTATCTTGAGTAACCAGGTCACGATTTCTGGAATGAGATATTTCTGTCGAGTCATTTCCCAGTATTTTCTGGCACTTTGAGCACCACAAGACGGTTACCATCTCGTTCCGTTATATTTGAGAGAAGGCAGACATCTCCAAAACTCTGCAACTCTCTGCAAAACAATCCAAATGGATAAATAGCACTACAGGTGATAAGGAAAATATGTATTTTATAGACAGGAAAACACTGTGGCGGCAAGCCTTTTCATCTTTACACACTTCCTCTCTCTTTTTTTGTGGTATGTACGATGTATAAATGGACAAATGAGGCCTGGAGAGCAAGAGTGTCTTCCTATTGTTTTCATTTGATTGTTACCTCCCACTGAAAAAATATCGTTTGCCTACTGAGTGGGATGGTGTCACAATAAGATCCAGCATCTTTAAATCTGAGACCCTTTCTCTCCCTCTGAAAAGGGTGCTGTGCGCCATTATTTTACAAAGCAAGCAGATGTCTCAGTTAGAGGTGTTTATGAGCTCGTGATAGAAGGAGGGACTGCGAGATTGACTACAGATTTTGAGGATGCATTGATGTGACTGATTGAAGAGAGGGAGAGAGCACATCTTGATTTACCTCATCCCATGGTCAGAAATCAGATCAGGGCTGGAAGCAGACAAAAATAGTAGCTTGCATTACTTTTCAAAACAGGTTGAGGAATTCTGTGACCCTGCTGGAACTTGGAGTTGAGCAGCTGATTCACTCTGAAATGAGTATTTTTCGGCGATTTGGGCATGCGGGAAGGATGCTCGCTCCAAGTTTCCTTTTCCGTGGTAACCAGGGAGCAGATGACTGAAAAGAGACCTTGATGCAGTGGAGAGGCCACATGTTCAAATTAGCCTGGAGGCACATGGGGATCCCTGAAGCAGCTGGAGGGACCTGCTGATGAAATGATGTAATGACACTCTACCTGCACCTGGAGTGGAGCGAAAATGACAGAATGAATGCATGATATTCTGAGGTCCTCATGAAAGCTGTTTCTGACAGTGCCTGCACTGCGTATGTTGTGTGTGTGTGTCTGGTTGTCTCTGTGACACATGCCGTTGTTTTAGTTTCCTCCAGCACAGCCATTAGCAGAATAGGTTGCATATCCATGTGTGCAGCAGAGAGATGAAAGGCACTTTGATCTGCATTATTTTTAGGCTTCCTTGTTGATTGAAGCTATATATTTTTTTAAAATATTTAAATATAGGCTATTCTTTGATCAGAGTTTAGTTTCTGACATTGTCTGATTGAGTTTTAAACCTTTGTCTGTTGTTTGATCTAAATAATCCCTGCGCCTCCGTGGGAGTTGAAAATGCGTGAAAGTATAATCATGTGAAAAATAAAACTGAAGTCAGAATAGAAATGTTGCCTGTAGTTTATGCTCCTGTCTGATCTAACAATAGAATCCCAAATACCAGTCTTGCTTTTATGACTTGGTTTGCATATCCGAGATAAATCAGTACATTTGCATGTTTGTATGATACTTGATATAACAATTCATAAAGATAATCATTAATTGTGTCAAGTGATGCTGTATTGCAATCACTTGATCACATTTGACAAATATATCATGAAACGTGAAGATTTTAGTGTTAAACATCTGTATTATTGTGAGGATGCCTGTGCTGGATATTTACATGTGAGAGAAAAGAAAAAAAAATGACTCATTTCTGCCTCGGATTTGTGTCTTTTCTGTTTGTACAGCGGCTTCTCTCCTCTACATAGACCCGTCTTAACAGTCAAGCAGCTGTGCTCACAAATCTCCGTCTTTGTGCTGTCTTTGATGAATATGCATAGATTTACTGAGATCATCCGATGCCTGCTGCCATGTGGGGTTAATTGTTTATGCCTGCATGCATTCCCTTGCTCATATCAGGACAGTCTTTTGCATCCTTTTCCCAGCTGTAGGAGTAGCTGACTGTGCTGCTGAAAGTGAGATACAAGCATTGAGATGAAGACCAGATGTTAGCCTGCATGCAATTAGTCATTTAGCTAAAAAGTGTAATTACTGAATCTTCCCAGCAGAGGGCCTCAAAGTAACGCAACATGGTTCGGGATGTGAAGCCAGTTTTCTTTCATGCTTCATTACCTCTGCCAGGGAGGTTGTGTTTTCACCCATTGTCGTCAGGATTACACAAAAACTACTGCATTGATTTCCACAAAACTTGGATGGAGGATGGGTCTTTTTTGTATGTGTGATATTTTAGTCAACTTCCCAGGGAATAACACAGGGATCTTGATGAAATCAGGCCTATTTGGGTAGCTGGTATTTATGAGTGAGTACAGTTTGATATGTGACTGCGAACAGTTTTGATATCAGTGGATTTTATGTCTATTTTTGGCATTTTTACTCCCTTGGTAAACTGAAATCATTTCTTGCTTCTTTTTAGGTAAAGTCCAGCATTTCTGTCACTTATTCTTTTTAAATGTTTGTAATTATATTATATGTAAAACTATAGAAAGGTTTTCCACAAAACTTGGATGGAAGATGGGTCTTAGGCCAAAATAGGCTGCATAAACTTTCAGTGTGGATATGGTTAAAGGGACGCATCGAGGAATTGTGTTTTTACTTTGTTTAACATTGTGAGATGTGAGACATTATTGACATTGTTGTTCATTTTTTCAAGGAATTGTGCATATATCTTAATGAATGATATCAAGCGTATTTAGGTGGCTGGTATCTCTGAGTGAATACAGTTTGAGGTGGATATAGGGGATTGCTTATAGCTAGTCCTAAGTCCTAGAATCTCATACCAGTAAACTGTAAACAGCTTTTATACCAGTGGATTTTATTTCTATTTTTTGCAGTTTCAGTCACTTGGGAAACTGAAACAATTTCTCCCTTTTTGGTGGTTAATTCCAGCAGCTCTTTTACTTACCCTTATGAACTTTTTGTTCAATTTTAATGTTACATTTTCCATATTTTGTGCTGCTCTGTCGATATTTTGTGTAGGTGATGATTGTAGCCAGCGGAGGGCAGTGTTGGAGTTTGCCCATAACATCTAGCATATTTCTAGAGGATGCTATTATATTTACAAACTTAACTCCATCCAAAATAAAACTTCTAGGCTGCAGAGTGTGTAAAAGGGAGAGTACAGTACTTGTTTGACCATGTTGTGCAGTCTTATTGACGACACATTTTCTGTTATCCTGTTCCTCTTCTCTCTTCTCCACCACTTTGTGTGTGTGTTGCATCATCAATCCAGGTAAGTGGTACTTAAGTGCAAAAAAACCCCTTGTCTCTGCCGAGAGTAGGAGGATGGCTGGGCGTATTTCACCTTGAGGTGTTTACAGTAGTGTGTGGTGGCCAACAGGGAACATTTCTTCTTCTGTCTTACCGTTCTCTGCTTCTCACACAGGTGCTATATCTATTTTTATGGAAATAGAACTGTGCTGGTGTCCCATGCTGCTGCAGAAACTGTTTTTTGTATGCAAGTCCTTTTAGTTCAACCTACCCTTGAGGAGGAGTGGACAGCATCTGGATTTTAGTTTTTATATTGTCCTTGTAGTTCAGTCAGCTTCCATTCACCCAATTTGCTCTCTGTCTCTCTCTCAGTCTTTCCAAGTAATTCCCTCCCTTCTTACAATCTGTGCCGAGCTTGAAAGGACGTTGATGTATTGCCTTTGTGACCCCTTATAACTCTACACCTGACACATGCAGCTGTTGGTCAGGGGGCTGTAACCAGGGGGGAGTTCCAGCCGAGAAATTTACAACAGATTTTCATGGAGCTTCTTTATCTGAAACAATATCATCCCCCCGCAATTATCGTGAAAAAGCTGGATCTGACCGCTCGGTTGTGGGCGTGCTGAGCTGTAAAGGAGCAAGAATTGAACCCTGACAGAAGAAGCTTGTTGTTCTTTTTCTCCCAAGATTTGAGCAATGCAGCTGCACCTACAAAAACAGCAGCGGGGGAACCTTAGAGGAGACACTCCCTGTAATAGTGATAAAAAATTTGGCCTCCCCCTTTCATGCGCCCGATCCTCCAAATTCAAAGCAAAACAAATTTACTCATGCTATAAAGTCAGAAATAGACTTTGTTGCTCTGGATGAGGAATATGCGGGACGATGACAAGAGGGAAAGAAACACAAACGTGCCAGACTCCCATTGGATTGAGTCAGTATAAACTCAGTTGACTGCTCAGCACTGAAAGCTGTCCTCAATTTGTCAGCTGTGCCTTCCCCTGCACACGCCCAGCCCTTGTTTGAGAGTGGCATTGATTGCCCCCTTTTCATATATGGATTAACAGGGTGTTATAATAGAATGTCAGATCAGGATGTGGGAAAGTTCAGTGGGGACGTACTCTGGGATGCACTCAGACCACATTTTACTTATTCATGAGCCATACTCACACTTTTATCTGCACCTTTCACTGAAAAAAATAGCCTACAAGTACAAACCGGCCACTCAAGTGCTAATGAGGTGTAGCTATTCTGGTATGCATTAGATATGCGTGAGGTATGCACCATTTTTAAACCAGTTGACAGACTGCAGTGGTGAGTGAAAGTACTGAAGATCTTTAAGTAAAAGCACAATTACTCCCATAACAACTCTGTGAAGATATGATTTGAGAAACCCAGTCAAGGGAAGAAAATAATGTACCTGGTTTCCATTTTAATATTTTAAGTTTTGATAAATTGCACTGATGAAAATAATGGTAATGTTGAAAGTTACCTGCTTTCTGAAGCCCTAAAGACCACTAGCTGCGAGACAAGTTAATTCCATTATCATAACATGAAAGATTGTTGCCAGACATCACTAGATACATATTCACCTACAGTATGTGCTTCCTACTTCCATGTGCTTGCAGGCGTTAGAGAAGAGGAGGCACAGCAAGCACTTTATCCTGCAAGTGTCATCTCTGTAGATTTTGGTGTAAAATTATGGCCAGAGATTGTCGCTGGAAGCTGCTTCTTGTTCTGGATTTTGCACTGTCATCTTCGCACTGGGGTGGTGCTCCTTTTTTTCCCGGCAGTTGGCAGCTTGACATCTGCAGTTGCTGCTCTACCCCTTAATCCCTGCATTTAGAGCAGACTAGTTATAATGAAGGTATAAACAGCAAATGAGCAAAGTATACAGAAGATAACTGGCTCATAAATATACTTGAGTAAAGAGAAAAAGTATGCTGTTACTTGCAACGCATTACTACCCTACCTCTGACAAACAATGACTGTCAAATGTCTCAAATAACCTGAACATGCAAATACACACATTACATGTACAGGTACTTGAAAGCGATATTACATGCATGTGAGTCCCTGAGAGTGTGGAACATTCAGGTCCTGTGCCTGTGTGCTTTCCCAGTTCACTGCTTCTATGCACATCTGTTGACTTGGATGAGGCTTTGCTGATGAGACAGCAGTTTGGTTGCAGTTTTGAAGCTGCAGCCATCTCTTCTCAGATTCAGCATTCAGCGTGAAGTCTGATTTCTGTGTCGTCGTGTCCGCACAGAAGTTTGTTTTGCGAGTTACGTGTTCAGAATTTCTGTCTTCCGTAAATTTTGCTGATCTTTTGCAGCGCGGTTTTGCTGAGTACACATTATGCAAGTGTCAGAGTAAATGCACAGCAAAGGTAACAGTAAGATAGGTCACCAGAAAGTAGGCTGTAGACCTCGTTAGGTAACTTTATATGCTGTCTGGCATTTCTACTTCATGTGACTGATACTGTAAGGACAAACTGGAACATGTTCTCTCCACATTGTTTGTTTAGTCATCGGCTGTTTGCTTTGCTGCAGCCTGAAGATGATAATATTTGACAATCCACGGCACATGATGAATGTTTTGTGCATGCTTTCAGAGAGTTCATTTGGTTTGGAACAAAGACCTGAGAAAATCCTTATTGTGATCAACAAATGTACATGTTATTATAAGGAAAAATTCACAGTAAATATCGGCCAGTGTGATTACAGGCGCTGTTTTCTTTTAGGTGTAAACAGCTGTTTACTCCACAAATCTCCTTCCTTCTAATTTTCCAAAAACAGATACGTTTTGAAGACATTACACTCACAGTCACACGATCTGTCCCTGTGGCTCTGACTTTTCTTTCTCCCTCTGTCTCTCAAAGTATCTTGTTCTGTCACTCTCATGGCTGACCCACTTCTGTTGGTCATCTTTTCTATAATCAGTCGGACCGATGTCTGAGCGAGGCAGTGCTGGTCCGTCTCTCTGCTCACGCTAGCAGCTATCTATGCCTGGGGACTAGAGGAACTAGAGCTTAACAGATCCTTTATTGCATTTCATTACAGTAAGGCCATTCCCTCAATCTCTTAAGTATTTTTCCCCCATCTGCAGTTTTGGTCGTGGATTTTCTCCCAGCCACAGTATGTTCATATCTTTGTTTAAATTTTGGATGGTAGACAGATCAATAATAGCCATCACCAGGGGTGGTGTTATCAGTTTGTAGCTGTGGTTGATGGTATTGGATTTTGCTTCTACATTGAGGACACACACATTCTGTCCGATTGACACACATACACAGACTCACTGCAAAGAAACTTTCCATGACATTATTGGTTTTATCAGAAGTAGGCCAAAGCAGGAGTCTGGCCCTCTGGCAGGCCTACTGAGCATGCTCAGCACTGCTGAAGGCTAGGTGGCAGATCAGAACATTGTTTTACTACTACTACCACATTTATCCCTCTCTGTGGGCATGTCACAGCACAGACTCAAAGGCTGCCTTGTTGAGTGAATATGTGGCATTGTGGAGAAAAAACAAGGATGTGAGAGATGAAAGAGACAGGATGAGGAGCCAACTTAAGTGGCCCAGCCAACCCAGGAAGATGATATGAGGCTAGGTGACCCAACCATCACAAGATATGGCTAGAATGTATCCAAAATAGTTGCATCCAGGGCTTCAGGATGCAACTATTTTGTTTGCACGTGCCCAAAAATAATAAATGAACAGGTTATAGCAATTTCTTCTTGTGTTGTTTTGATTTAAATTAAGAAAAACATGCATGAAAAACAACATTTGCAATTTTTTTTCTTGTTTATTTACTTATGTTTACTTGCAACTTTCTTATGCCACTTCAAAGAAAACTTACACAAGAAAAAGTTAAATGTCTCTCCAAATATTTAGTAATCATTGTTTGTGTTTTATGTGGTATTTATGGGGTTTTCTCACACCCATATCCAAATTATTAAAATTTATGGTATCTGTAAACAGCCCCTCCATTTTTTTCTGTGTGCTACATTGTTGGCCAATAGCATGCATCCACAGAACAGCACACTTGAAAATCAAGCACTAATTTAGTAAATGTACTGTTTTGAATATACTTTGTTTTTTTTACTTTTCTAGGCACACTGAATGCTCAAAACTGCTTAGAATTTAGAGGCTTTATTTAAAAATAAACAGAGTGTGTTCCCATTTTACACATAACCTTCTACATTGAAATGGGGTCATACAAATCAAGAGTTATAGCCACAACAGCAAGGAGAGAAATATTAGATATTTTCATATTACATCAAAAGTGTCACCAATAGCCATTGCTGTAGTACCTCACACTCCCCTTGATACTCCCATGCTGTCCTTCTTTCTCAAACACGTAGTTGCACCTGTTGCAGTAATTCTGGGGTTGTGACTAACTGATTCTAAAGAAATTCTTCACCATTTCAGCTCTTTGTTCCCATTCTTATGCATGTTGGCAATTGGCTTGGTCTTCAAATAAGTGAGTGTCATAAAACCCACTTGGAACATTTGAGCTGAATAGACAGTTTTTACTCAGTTCCCTTAGCGATGGAGGAAGAAGTCGTGAGAGAAAAAAGGAGCCAGTAAATTGTTCTTCTGGCTGTGATGAATGGAAATCTGATGTAGATCTGAAGTCATTCACAGAAGAATTAAAGTTACTGTTCTTTAGAAGACGGATCAGCACAATTCTGTGAATGGATACATAACTAATCTTTTACTACATGCAGACACATATCACAAGACTGGCAGAGCAGAGTTGATTACATTCAAGGCATAAACTTTGTCTCAGCTTTATTGCTGTACTGTATACAGTATAGTAGACATTTGTGAGACAGACGCTGATTCTGCATCCAAAGGCTTCTCCATAATCAATCTTAAAAGACAACATAATCTCAGGAGGGAAATGAGCTGATAGAATAGGCGATGATACATGCTGTGCTTCTCCACTGCTGTATAATCATCAGTTTTGTAGATGAGGTTATTGAGGCTCCCTATGTGCATGGGCTGGCTGTTATTGGCTCTATCAAATCAAATCAGCACCATGGCCTACATTAGACACTCCCAACAGGCTCATTACAGCCAAAGACAAGAGCTGATACATTCATTAGGCTAACAATGAACTGGGTGCATTTTTTTATGTGCCCACTGTGAAAGCTGAAAAAGAGTGAAGCCTGACGTGTAACACTGGTAGAATTTATCTGGACAAAGTGGGAGTGGATATTAAAATGGTCTATGTAGTTTCTGTATTGTTTTTATGATTAGTTTATGGCTTAACGATGATGCCACCATGAATTAAATGCAATGGTTTGTCTTGCATTTTAGTTATTTTAGTTTTGGTCTGTTGGTCACCTAAACTGTATGTTTACAGTAATATCTTAATCATGTGATGAGTTTTACAATCACCTCATTAGAGGAATAGAGAATTTTACTGAAGTCTGTGATTCTGTTATTCGCTGCAGTCCAAGTCTATGTCTGATGTGACATAAGATAATATATTAGAGACATGCGCGTCTATCGTCGAATATTTTCCTGAGTATCGGTATCGAGTTGAAAATTTTAGTATCGTGACAACCCTAAAAGCTACACAGAATTGCATGCACACAACCAAATACCCTCTCAGTTTAATCTCTCTGTCTGCGTGCTTGTGCTGTCTTGCTAAACGTTCTTGAAATATTACTCAAATGTCAATAACAAAGTCCCATCTCCCGTAAAAAAACACCTATCCACTGTGTTATCAGGGTAGTTGCTGCCAGTTAAGGGGCAGTGGTGTGGAGCAGAAACCCAAATTCCAGTGTGATTGCAGTGTTATAATGTATGTATGTATATGTGTGTATGAGTGCCAAAACAGTATCCTCTGCTAGCCCCCATTTATATGACTTGATGAGATTCCAACCATTTTTTGATGCAGTAGAATTCCCTTTCTCATCATTCAGCAGAAGTGAAGCTCCACAGATTGACACTCTGCTTACCCAAAGGTTTTAGTGATTATCCTGAACAGTTCAGCTATAAATTATTCATAAACAAATAATTACCTCTGTGTTTGGTTGCTGCAGCATTGTAAACACTGAGTTGACAGGCTGATGCTGCCAGTAAAGGATGTATATGCATGTGTTGGATAACTGGAGGTGAGAGCCTCTGTACTGTTTGCTGATCCTGGAAAAAGGAAGTCAAGCCTGGTCAGCAAGCACTCATGAGTTGACTTGACTTGTGTTGAAGGGGGCTGGGCTGGTTTGAGGGATCATGCTAGAGTGCATCGCTATTGGTGTTTGGACTTTATAAGTTTGGAATTTGGGATTGCCAGTGCTGCCACGGTTCACGGAGCAGCCTAAACAGTGAAGCGAGTCAGTCCGACCCCACTTTTCACTACTGACCTTCTGTGATGTCACTCACCAGGGCTGTTGTGCTTGAAACACACTGATCTGCAGGCCTAATTCTCCTCCCAGACTTTTGCTTGATCGCTTAGCCTTTTGGTATAATCCCAGGACTGTCTGTGCCTCCAACTAGCAGATCTGTTTCTGTGCTTGAAAGAGACAGATCCCAGAAACCGCCTTTTGATTTTCAATTTTCACTGTGTCAGTAACACAGTGACTTTTGGCCTTCTCATGTAATTATGGTCAGTGGGGTATAGTATTTCATGAGAGGATTGAGCTCTTCTAAACTTCCTGGCTGCCTGGGGGGACCGTGAGTTTGACTTCCTCATTGATTGGTCCATTTTGTTAGCCTCTGCAAAATCATCCATGTTCTTTTTGATCTTTTTCTAATTAGTCTCTTCTTCAGTGTGCTAGTGTAAACACGTTTTCCTTTCATTATGTCCTCCCAAAAAGGCAGCTTCATGGCTGAAACTATTGAGTGCATTTGCTTATCTGTTTTTAGTATCTGTACATCCTGTGCGCTATGGAGGATTGTGTCACTTTTGACATTGGCAAATCAATAAAACATTTAAAAATCAAGCAAGAGCCATCTAAGCTGACATTGTCATTCAGCACAGTTATACAGAGTGGTCACAGTGAGTTTGAGAGAAATACTTTCAGTTCACTATCAGATGCAAATGCTTTCATCTCTGCAGACGATAAAACCTGCTCTGAGATTTCTCTAATCCCAACAACTATGTCTTCATCGCAGAAGTGGAAACAGCTCAAGAGGTTTCTCCTTCCTGCTTTGTTCTTTAGAAATTCTTGTCGGTATCTTCCCTGGAGCAAGCCATGACTTGTCATACATTAGCTAGAAGTCATGAATGTATTTCAAGTCTTCCCAGAATAAACACCACAAATCAACATGTGTGTTAATAGTTCATTGTATATTGACCTCTGCCCAGTAATTTCCAATTCACTGATGTCACCGCAGTGACTAGATCTCGGCCTTGTGTCTCTGGATGTGACCGCACAGGCACCCAGGAGTTCATTGTTGTTTTTCAGCTCCATTTGACACACACAGCTAATTACTAGAGAAGGAGACACCCCCTTTCCCCATAAACTCACACACCAATGCATCAAGAGGGGTGGCCAATTTATCCCATCTTCTCCCCCTCGCTCCCAAGACAAGCTGCTAACAGAACTGTTAATGCATGCAGTATTCTTTCGGTATCGCTCAGTTGGAACAGAGGCCCTTGCAGAGTCCTGGCAAACACCCTGATGCAGGCTGTCTTCCTCAGCATCAACCTCAGGCTACTGTTGCTTTCAGCCAGTGTACCTGCAGCTGCTCCGAACACCAGCAGGTAATAACCTGTAAATCAGTGACAAAGGAGAGAGCGTGGGAGTGTGGGTGGAAGACGAAAGAGCTGGAGACGAGAGCGAGTGGGCATGTAGAAGAGGATCCTCGGAGAGTGGATAAACATGTGAACACTTAGCAATTCCCTCTCGCTTCCTGTCTCTCTCCCTCTGACTCTGTGTGGGCAGCTAATGAGTCTGAAAGCTTCTTCTCGGCATCTGTCAGCTGAGAACCGGATGAAGCCTCTTGAGCAAGCTGGAGCAGGACAGAAATGCTCCAATGCTCATTGATAATTGGTACAGTGTATAGAATTTTTTCTTTTACGTCCCTGCTTCATCCATAGACAACCATATAGGTCCAGTTGCCCTGTACTGTACTGTATTGTACTGCACAGCATGACTGTCTTTAGACACTATGCAATTCACAGTATGAATGCTTTTAGAATAGGAAAAGAAAAGGGGGGAAACAATACCAGCAATGGGATATCAATTAGCACAGGATGTTGTACACACCTTTTCACAATTTGGATTCATGACATTTTGCACATGAAACAGTTAATTTTCTACCTTTTAGTGTACAATTTGGCTGTCAAAATATCAGGAACACCAAATAATGCTCTTTTCTATCTAATCAGAACAAACGTTGCCTGAATACCTTGGAGATGACTCATTACCTACCTGACACTGTCTAAACATTGAACATTATAATCTTCTCAAAGGTAGTGTTGTATAAAGCCCAGCTATTGTAGCCTCTGTAGCTCCCTCCACACACAGTCCATCGTTACTTTATGAGGCCTTCGGCTTTGACGTCCAGACAGGAGTTGTGGAGCCAAACCGCTGTGATAACATCAACTGAAATGAGGTTGCCCAGCATGTTATCCCTACTCTGTCATAAAGCCTAATGGTGTGTGGCTGTAAGATGGTGTCTAGTTAAGTTTTGGCTTGAGAAAAAACAGAATCAACAGAGTTTGTATGACCTTGGTTTGGTCATACTCCCTTTCTTGGAATGGTAGTTGGATCTCCCACTCCCACTGAATGCCTGATGACCTGGTGTAAGAACTGTTTGGGGGTTTTCCACTAATGAGCTTGAGCTTGGTATGTTTCCTAATTTATGTAAATATCAAGAACTAACCTTCAAGTTGCTATGAGAACTATTTAAAGATATGTTTGAAAATAACAAAACTTTTGTTGTATAGTTGGTTGAGTTGTAGACTTAATGGTAAATAAAATAGCTCTGTTTTCATGAGACTATTATAACCAGGGGGCTTAATGTGATTTAAAAATGACCCCCCATCTGTGTTGTGTGTGGCGCATCCCTAAGGGATAAGCAAAGACTGTATTGTACTCATGTTAACTGACTTTATCGCCTAGATATGATGTCAAGGCTCTGCATAACATCATAATCATTTCAGAAGCAGAGTGTCTGTTTTTTCAGCAGCCGCATTATTAAAAAATTTACAGTGGATACCTTGTTAGCTCATCTGGTAGAGCAGGCAGACTGTGTCAGTCCTCAGCAGTTGTTCAGGGTCAAATTCAGCCTGTAGCCCTTTGCTGCACGTCCTCACTCCCTCTCTCTCCCCTGTTTCCTGTCACTCTGAACTGTCCTGTTAAAAAAGGCTAAAAAGCCCCCCAAATAATAATAAATGTAATAAATATACAAAAAAATAGTTTTACTTAAGCATGTGTTATATGGAGCTCATTTAGATTGAGCAATCTATGACAACCCCTCTCTGTCACTCATTTTAAAGGTGAATGTTGAGTAGTCTGACAGTGGAAAAGAGATATGTTCTGTGTTTGGCAAAATAAAGTAAGGTAATTTGCAGTGGAATTTTACTATACAAATTATAGAAAGGCAGAATTAAAATCACAGTACATCTAAGCAATTATTCCAGATTACCAGAGCTACCCAGGTAATACTAGTCCTGTGTAAACAGAGCTAATTTCAAACCCAGAGACATCCCTAATTGTATCCAAGGAGAATGTGCCTTTAATTTGGTTGCCTGCTGCTATAACATCCTGGTAAACATCACATGATACGTCACCGCGAGTGAGGACAGAAGTCAGCCTTTTGTGTCTACTACGGAAGCTGCATGTAATCTGATTAATGGCCTCCAGGGATGTCAGTCAGTGGGTACATTGCATTATGGGTAATGTATGCGCCAGGTTTTAAACGGTGCAGTTACCCTTTACGCTACAGCGTCTGTCATTCTGAACCCAGTCAGGGTAATTCCGGGGGGTTTGGTAGCTGTGATGGTGACATTCCCTTTATAAGCACCTAGCAAATGGCCTCACACTAACTTAGAATGGCTGAGCAATTAGGAGCACTCTGTCTAGGGGGACTCCTTTGATAAAATGGAGTTGTTAAGCACAATTTAGGTGTTTGTGAGGAACCTGTGAATTGATGCACTATTCTCTGCAACCACTCTGTCTTGTTATAACAATGTGAGTATAACAGTGTGGGACTGACGGTGAAAATCATCGTCTTTGTTTGATTTGGGAGCTGACAGAAAACATGGATCCTCTCCTGTGGCAACACACGCACACACACACACACACACACACACAGATGGCTGAACAGCTTGATTTGACTTTCCCCTCTGACACCTTTTTTGTGGGCGTTGGAACTCAAGCTCCTTATTGGCTACAGATTCATCTTTCATGGATTGGGTAACTAATCATATCACATATCGTCCAGATATTCATTCCCCCCCCACCTTCTCTCTTGGAACTTTCTCATGGGGTATGGTGTCCATTCTGTGCCCCAGGTGGCAGCCATATCCTCTGGATCCAAGATCCAGCATGGGAGGTCCTCCCTCGAGGATCAAGGATAGCTGAAGGACTTAGCATACCCCCACCCCCAATCCCTGGCTTTTTAATGGAAGCATGCTGCATTATTTATGTAGCTGGGCTGGTCAAGGTAGTTCCGATATTACTGGTGGTGTTAATACATGTGATGCCTCTTTACCGTGTTTTCAAACCATAAAAAATTCATTTAGTGTTTGGCTGTTGTTAATACTCAATGACTTTGAGAGCTACACTCTTAAGACATGTGAAAGGGAGGGAACAGGGAGGGAGAAGCAGCCACTAAGGAGCGTATTGACTGTCTCTGGGTGTCTTCCTGCACCATTGACTGCACTCAGCGGGTTGATGAGCGGAGGAGCTATTTGGCTTCTAGGTTTGGGGCCGAGGTCATTGTCCTGGCTTTCATGTCCTCAATAGCTGCAGGCGCCCTGCTGAACCTACTTGATATTCAGTTCTTTCTCCCTCTTCATCCCATTGAAACTAACAAGCTTCGACTAGATAGCATAGCTCCAGTAACGGGGCTGGACGTGAATGGAAACCGGGCCTGAGATACAGTATTACAGATCCTTGATGTGTTTTGCAACAAAATTAACCACAGCTTGATCAGAATGATTTAGAAATAATACTAATGATAATAATAAAACTTTCATGGTGAGCCTTTCAGAGCAGTGGTGCAGCTCATTTTTCAACATACCCCTTTTTGTCAGGACTTGCTGAAGAATGAGCTGAGGGGAGGTGCAGCTGCCCACACCGGAGTGTGGAGTCAACGCCAGGAATAACAGAGCTCACAGAGGAAATAAAGCTCGGATTCATTTCTCTGCATATTTAACCTGCCTGGATATACCCCCGAATAAACAATGGGGCAACTTTAATTCCGGGATTATGTGTCACCTCTGTTTTGTAATGGAGTGGCTCCCATTTGTCCACGCCGGGTTCGCGTTTCCTCGACGTGTTTGTGTGTGTGTGGGGTGGGTGGGTGAAATGAACAAAATGCGTAAAGGATAAAAGATCCTGCGCGGCTTCTGTAGAAGGAGTCATTTCACCCTCAGTCTCTCCCTCTTTCTGTGCACTACTCTCCTCGCTCGGTTTTGTAATGCTGCTGGGAGGGAATAATAAAAGCGCCACCGGCCACCTTGCTCGTTTTCCATCCGGACCGTGACATCATCGCCTCTCGGGTTTCACTGTGTCTCTTTACTACGGGCGCACGCGGCGCAGCAGTCAGCGCGAGGGGCTTGTACCGTGCGAGCACAACAGACACAGCAGCAGCAGCAGCGGCGGCAGCAGCACGAGCGGGACTGAGTGCTTCAAAACAAACCCTCCATTTAAAGTCACCAAGAAACTCACGTCGTCAACATCCGACGCTCACTTTCGGATTTCTCACATTCTGTTTTTCGTGGGTTTTGTTTTTCCTGCACGTTTTTTTTTTTTTTTTTTTTT
>CAEMYA010000177.1:2251022-2266204 GCA_903131615.1 Diplodus sargus | reverse complement strand
TGTAAGTAAAAAAAAAAAAACCTGCAGTGCTTGCTTTGTGCGACATACATTGCATCGCACGCACACAATGCTGCGATTTGCAGATGTTTAATGTTCGCTGCCGCTATTAAAAGGCTATTTACGTACACGCGGCCCCTGTGGTCGCTCAGTGAAGCCCATTGCAGATATAAGCAGCTCCTGCCAGGCGTTTTGTTCCTCACATGGCTTCATGTGCAATCAGCGACCGTGCACTGGACTTTGTCATCGTTTTGACCAGGCAGCTCTGTAAACGTGGAGTTCAAATTATGGCACATACACGTTTTGTCATGTTTTATTTTTGAGTGATATCTCATCATTTAGTTATGGTCATAAAAATGATAACAACAGCTCTTTTCTATCCTGTTTGTTGTGTAACAAGCATCTCGTCCTCTCCTTTGGACTGGCAGTGCAGTGCCAAAAGGAAATTGCAAACCAAATATTAGATTTTTGTCTTTCCTACTTTGAAAAACTCATATTCTGTTGGTCTGTAGAGCTCAGCCCCTGGAGTTTGGAGCACACAACAGACAGTGAAAGCAAAATCCCTGGAAGGGAAATACTTTGTCAGCTTCAATTTAGTCTATTTTGGCTGTTCTCTTGAATTTCAGTGCAGTCTGATTTTGATGCAAACTTAAAACAGTGCTTTTGAAACTGAAGCAATTTTATTTATATTTTTCTGAAGTGTCGGTCTTTAATCAGTCCAGATGAGCCACCGTTTCCCCTCCCATGACTGTATTCCATGACTTCATCAGATGATATTTTTATTCCTGACTGAACTGCACCGTGGTTTTGGATGATCTTTATAAGCTTTCTTCTGTTAATCACAGTCAGTGAAGCCATAATTATAGCAATGCCCACTGTCTCTCCTGCGGTGACCTATGTAAATGTAGAGAGGCTATAGATGTCCTGACCAGATCTACTAAGCAATGTGTGTTTTGATTGTTGTTGATTTATCTCGTGGTTTATGCCAGAATTCCTGGAAATACACAAGGAGCAGTAGAACCTGTTCCTCATTATCCAGTGGGATGTGTTTGCAGGCAGGTTGTTAGCTTTCTGATTTTTTGAGCTCTCATTTATAGTCAGTAACCATGAACAAACATTCTCTATAAAGCTAACCATTATTTTTGTGTCTGCGTGTAAGAATATGGGAAATCTGAAGACCGTTTTGATCCTTCCTGTTTTGATTGAAGTATTTTTGTTATGGTCTGATCGGTTCACTTCCCTCTGGATGTTTGTGATGTCTGACTAAAACCTCTTATATTTATTCAACAGCATGCACATAGAATAGTGTGGTTCAGCTTGTGTGTTGTGTTGCTATCGCTGTACAAAGCCAAAAGATTAGGATGACACTTGTCAAGCCCACAAGGGCTATGCTGTCCTCTGTACTTATTCACTTTTCCTATGAACTCAGTCAGTGACCATTGTCCTCAACGCTCTGTGTTTCCTCCAGACTTGGAATCATCATGTTTCTGCAATGTTTCCTACAGACAGATTATACTTGTGGTGTTCAGCCTGGGGGCGGGGCACTCCGTCATCCAACGCTTGAGTTGGCTCCAAAACATCATTGCACTAACAAACTAACTTCTGTTTAAAAGAAGTCATTTTACCAGAGAGTATGTCTGATTCTACGTCAAATTCTTACAGCATTCTCACATTCTTTTTAGACAGTTCAGTTTTATAGGCTGCTGAAGGGGCTCTATGAAACAATCTGTCGCAGTTTAAGTGCATTAATCACTTTTGTTATTGGCCGTATGTGAGAAGACTGTGGATGATTTGTTTATGTTGTTTAATGCTGCTTGACTGTTGATTTCTTTGTGGAGACCTCGGCTTCCAGCACAGCACAGAAGTTCCTCAGAGCCTCTTTAAGTTTAAGGAATATTCAATAAAGACAAATCTTTTCAGATGGCCATCAAAATTAATTGTACATATGAGCCGACACTGATATTATTAAAGAGCAGTCAGCGGTAATGGATACGTTCAGATGCCCTGTTATTGGCTGCTGGACCAGCCCCAGCACCCACTGAGCAAAGGACATCAAGGGAAATGGAGGGCGGAGCCGCATTTGATTTCAGGCTTTGAGATAAACCAGCAAAATGGAAAAAACTGCAGAGAGGTGTCCACTCCCATATCCAGCCAATTTACTGGTTGTTTTACACAGACTTACCATCCTTGTCAAATGTTAGTACTTTTTACTGAGATATGGAGAAAATGAATGCACAAAGTTGCCTTCCAGAATGTGAACTTTGCTTCCCAGTTGGTTGCTAATGTTTATATGTGTTAATACATTTTGGGAAAATCCAGTAGGGGCATCACACTTGTTCATGTGTTTGTAGAATTCTGCAAAGAAACATTTAGAATTTTGCATGAATTCAAAGGCCTCTCAGTTATTTTGCCTCCTTATTCCACAATGTGATAAAATGAATCAATACATGAAAGCAAATGTTACTTCCCACTTCTTACACGGTTTTCAGTCTGTAATGATATGAAACAAAGCTCAGGGGAACCATTGAGACCCTTTTACATGTCTTAACGAATGTCAGTTTGTAGTTTAATCATTCCATTTGTCATATTTTTAATTGCCTGCAGCTTCCAAGCCTTTCATCCACCTATTCCTTTAAGGAGATGACCTTGATTAGAAGAGTGTGGGTACTATTTTGGGTGCTACACTTCTGCTCTTTGTCCTGCAATGGACCTACATACATACACAGTAAGGATAAGATTTCTGTCCCACTTTCCGGAAGTGAAACACAAATATTATTATGTTTTTTGATACTTTGTTTTTTTTCAGTGTACTTTATCTGCCATGAAAGCCACATTGAATTCCTACTATTGTCTTAAATGAAGCCTGAAATTGACCATTGAATGGTTAACAAGGGGAGTTTCACTGACACTGAAATGGAAGACGAACTTTAGATGTGTGGTTAATGTCATGATTGGAACTTTTTTTATAAATAGACCTTTAAGGAAGCGATCCCTTCGTCTAATGAGGAACAGTTGTAACATGCTGGCCTCCCATCAGAAGGTCACAGTGAAGCTTGGCTTTCCATGACTACATTGCACTGCAGCTTCCCCCAGTAACCTCATGAATTTCTTTCATAAATAAAATATTTTCCTTTTTCAATCGGTGCTTTATATTTTCTCAAGAAGGCAGCTAGCTTCCACGGCTTTGAAATCTGCTTGAATCACCCGTTCAGCTGTGTCACCTTGACATATTCTGCACACAGTCGCAGCTGCTTCGAGGGGCCACTAATTAAATTGTTTGTGAAAAAAAAAAATCTGATTTGTTGCCCCAATGAGCAGCTGTTTTCTGTGGTTAAGTAAAGGTTAAAGTTTAAGCTCCTACAGAAGAAGGTACTGGCTGTGTTTTCTGTAATGATCCTGGTGTAATACAGGTTTTGCATGACTTCTCCTTTAAGTTAAAATTAGTTAAGGATATTAGATTAGTCCAAGTATTGCCTTTTTTGTGATAGCACATTGCTTCGTGCTGCTGCACTGCATTTGATTTGGCCTCTTTGGGACTGCAAAGCCCCTGTTTTGTCTTTTTTGTCTTTTTTCCTGCTGCCCTCCACATGCTCACTCACAAACTGCCTGTTCTGCTTATTCAGCTCAGCTTTTGTGAGAAGGACTATTCATACCTCCAGTCAATGTCCATGTGGTATTGAGGAGTTCTACTGCAGCCAAAGTCCTTTTTTTCCTCTTTTCTTTTTGTTTTATGCTAGTTAAGAGTACTCACCTGATAATGTGAAAGCGTTAATCAGCACTCACTGGCCTTGGCCAACGTTGTGTCCAAGTTCCTTCCTGTGTAATAGGATTAGATTTATGAGCATTAACAGGAGGATTAATTATCACTGAAAGGCTCTGTTGGGTGATTTGCAGTTGGATTTGGTTGGGGACCAAAACCTGGTGAACTCTTGTAAAACGACTGTAGGTTTTCCTGTAATGTGACATCATCGTGTGATATTGCAAGGACAGAGTTCATTTTAAGGTCACCAGTCACATGTGTAAAGGCAGAGTTGAACGTGACGTGTTCTGATGTGTAATATGGATATGGTAGCATGCAGTCTGATATAAATGGGATAGTTTGAACACAGCACTGCAAGGACAAGCATGAGGAAATCCCCTTCAGTTTTGACAGTCATGCTGCACTGAAAAAACTGACAAATCAAATGACCACAAGTAATGATTTTATTTTTCTTCCGTCTTCCGTTTCGCCTGTAGCAAATGAGTCTGTAAGGATGTTAGTTGCCCTCATAATGACAAGTGACACATTTAGCCCAAAGTGACGTCCTCAGATTGCTTCTTTTCTCCAACTAACAGTCCAAAATCCAAAGTCTCTTCAATTGCTGTTATAAATGGTGAAGAAAAGCAGCAAATTCTTACATTTAAGAAGATGGATCCAGCAAATGTTCAACATTTTGGTTTAGAAAATTACTTATTTCTCATCAAAATTGTTGGCAACTTTCCATCACTTAATTGATTAATCGACTTATTTTTGCAGCTCTACTTCACTGTGCTTTCAATTATATAGACAGGTTAAAAAATGATGGTGATAAGTTCAAATCAACAAATATTTTAAAACCCTACTGAACTGCAGATGAACCTTTTTAAGATGTTTATTTAGTAACGATGGCCCCAAAATAATTGGCTGTTTAAGGTTTCACAGAAGACCTAATCAAGATGTAATGCTAAACCTAATGTTTGTCCTTATCTCACCTCTTTTTCAAACATATCAAGTGAAGATCTGAATTCCTGGTTTTGGTTTGGGTCTTCAGTAAAATAATAAAACAAAGGAGCTTCCAGTGGGTTAGGGGTTAGTGGTGTTTAAAACAGAACGATATGTTGTCAAAACCAATGAAGACTTTTCCCCTTTTCCTCACGTAAAGATCCTTTTAGGAGCTTTGTACCTGTTTATGGTTAAACTGTAGTTCTAGGGAAGTGAAGGATCAAAGACCCACCCAGAACAATAAAAGCTAAGCCTGTGGAGTGTTGACCGTCGGACCTTAAGCTCTTCATTACTGCAGCTCACTGCTAATTGTTGTGGACAGGACAGTGCAGAACCCAGAAATCTGTCCAACCCTCCTCACTGCAGGGTGGTCAGCTCTTATAGCCACTCCTAGAGTAGATCCCCACTTCTTTGCATCTGAGGTCAAGAGGCAAGGAACCTCCTGTGCCCTTCACCCAGGCCCGCCCAATAAACTAACATCTCCCTGTTAAAAAATAAGAACAAATCCTAAACGTAAATGAAGAGCATAACATGTTTTTGCCCTCTACAGAGGCAAAAATGCTACCATATGCTCTCCTTTCTGTGCAGCCCCATGATTTTATGCTAACTTAATCTTGACTGTAGTGACCACAGACCACATCCTCCAGAGCATGTGTGACCATTTTAAATGGTGCTGTGTGCTAAGATTAGTCGGACGACTTATTTCGAAAAACATATTTACTCAAAAAGGACTTGATTTTAAGCTGTTAGCTGTGCAGCATCAGTTGATGTTGATGTTACGATGGTTGCTGTCAACAACGTTTATTACATTATCAGCCAGTGTTTTCAGAGGGCCCTTACGTTGTTTGAGACAAGGCAGCCGACCCACATATACTGTCAGTAATTGTTTTGCAATGTGATCCTGTCATATTTGCAATCAGCTAAGGATGCCATGTGTAGGCAATAGTGTTGACTTTGAATAATAAACGGATCAGCAGTGTGGGATGCCTTTTCCTTTATTTTTTTGCGTTCAAGCCTGTCACAGTGGTATGCCAAACATTATTGCTGTGTAATTTTGAGAAGGATAAGAAAATGGCTTGAAGAGAAGTTCAAAGGAGACAACCGATGATTGTCAAGGGCTTCTTTTATAGGTTGTCCAAAACAATTTTTCTGCTAAAGAGGAAAACGTGTATTGCTGTTAGTCATCCAACCTATTTTTGCCTACACACAACCACAGCAGACATCATGTTACTTCACAGCCCCCATGTTTTCCAGTGAGGTTTGAGGACTCACTGTCCGCCAGTGCCACATGGATCATGTTGGGAATGTTTAGGACCTTCTCAAATAGCTTCCGTCCATATAGGCAGAGTGACTCTTTGATGTCACACGCCCCCCTCTTAAAAACTCTGACCTCGCACACGTGTCAGTCAACACATCTGCAAGATGTTTCTTAACATCAGGAGGGCCTCCTCAGTTTTATAGATGTAACCCCTCAGGACCTTGATCAGCTTGATTGACGGTGATATTTTAACTAATAGCTTTGAACACTTTTATCTAGCCTATATGATTTATATCCTTCTATTTTTAAGTTCAACTGTGTATGGGTTGCTAATAGATACAACTGGATTTTGTTCATGATTTTGAAATTATTTTTATGTGACATTTTATTGGTTTTGAACAGGGGAATTAATCTTCGCAGTATGTCTGTCCTCTCTGCAGGGAGGACAAGTGGACAGGATGAACTAATCAAGAGTCTTAATCGTGATTAATGAGGCAGCATCATCAAACAAATATCAATTAGCCATGTAATTCAGCACTCCAGAAAGTACATTTTAAATGTCATGAAGAAGGGTACACGAGACGTTTTTTTTTAATTCTTTGGATCAGTGCCTTATCAAAAAGTCTTGATGAACAGGTGTTGCTGATGGGGGTTGTCTTTTAATCAGGGTGGTTTTGGGCCAATGCCAAGTTCCTTTGTCTAATATTTTAGCAATCACTTGTCTAACATACAACAACAGAAACAGAGGGTTGGTATCATATCAGAGCCCTGCTGAATGCAAATTAGCTGTTTTTTGCCATTTTAATTCAAAATATATTTGGCAACATTTAAAGTATGATTCTTGGTGCAGTTACCCTCTTGCATATTTATAAGGTTGCATGTCCTTCCATACCAGGGAACACAGTAATACATCCCTCCAATTGATTGCAGTTATGACAGTGTAAACATATGGGGTTAAAGTGGGTGGTGCTTTATCTTGTCTCTTAATAGAAGATTATGAACCCACTAAAGTGGTTACAGCGGAGGGCTTTTTCTTAGATTAGATGATTGTTTCCTTGAAAAATCCTAGAAGGTATCAAACTCTTTCCTAGAATAGAGAGGCGTGCATTGCATAGTAATAAGTCGGCAAAATTCACCCATCTATTTAAACTTCTTTTCCTTTTAGTCATGGCCAAATTACCACATGAAAGAAAACGTGTGGTGCATGCATAGAGTCACTACTTGCAAAGGAATCATGAGTATCAAAGCAAAAAGTCTCTCAAGTATCGGATAGTTTGGAATTGATTATAAAGTCTCATTTGTCCACATTTCCATTTAACATGATTCTCTCATCGCTCTTCATTGCACACAAATACCTATCTAGACTTTCTTCCTTCCTCTTAAATCTGTAGCCAACGTATGTGCAGAACAGTATAGACATGTGTGAAGGGATACCAAAGAAAAATGGTGCCGTTGGTCTGGCCCAAGACCGCACAAAGTGCTCTGCTGCCAACAGTGCCTCCAGTAATTATAGACCAGAGCTGTGGAGACTGTTGCTCTCCAGGCTAAACTGAAACTAAACCCCCTATTTCATCCTTGGTATTTGCTCTTTTGAGCACACTAGTACCCCATGTTTAAAAACTGTTATTTTTGTGCTGTAGCTTGACTCTTTTCTCTTTATAGTACATTCTGACTGAGTTGAACTACAGAATAATTGTCAAGCACGTATAGCCAGTAGTAGCTTTGAAAACTGATACAGCAGCTCTTCTCTTAACTCATATTATCTGTCCTGTTTAATCTCTCCTGCTGTCAATATGTTTGATTAATGTATTCACAATATACTTTATACAGTTACTGAACTTCCCATGGCTGTAACTCACTGACAGTACAATCAGATAACTATTGATTTTCCCTCTCTAAATTGTAGTGCATAAGATAGGAAGCTGATGATCTGGATCTTGGATTAATATAGCTATCAAGTCATTATTCCAGTGAAACTGCTAAAACATCAACAGTGAAAAAGAATTACAAGCTTAATTTAAGTTAACTGAGCCTTACACCCTCAGGCCATCACACAACACTGACCGTGCTGTTGTTGTAAAGGCACCAGTCGCTGGACTCCTCCTTTCCAAAGACTGTGTGGTCCTGCTGTGCTCTAATCACATTATGGGGTGGAAGTGACTGTGGGCCGCTATAATGGCCAACAGGATGGGTGGGTGGCATCTTCTGTATCTCTCATTACATGCAGAGTGTAGGATGGCACAAAGACCTGCTGGAGCCTGTTCATTATGGTCATTTTAATGATTTACAAAAAGTGAAATAGGCTTTTAATGGTTTTAAAGTTCAGCACACATTAATCTGTCTAAATCGCTCTTTTCTCCTTTTGTTGTAAAAGCTCAAGCTTTGGTGCTCTTGCCTGAAAACAAAAGAGATTTTTTGTTTTTTGCTGTGGATCATTTGTAGCATCTGTTTGTGTCCTCATACTCTACTTTGTCTATTCACTTACACTGTTGTTTTGCCCGCAAGCTGTATCTATTTGTTTTTGTCTGGATTTTGGTGTCTTATGAGTTCTCAGGTGTCACAACAGCCCAATATTATCTCGATTGGCCAGTTTTTAATTCATGAATTCCTTCTTTGGCACAGCTTTCTAATATTATTTCAGTACTGTGCATCTGTCCCAGGGCTGGGGAGGTATGGCCTTTATCATATTTTTTTTAAGGCCATATCATGATACATGATGTATATTTTGAAATCTCCTCAAAAGTACTTCATAAATGTATAAATATTGTAGAGATGACGATTGGTACTTTCACATAATATGAGCACAATGAGATATCTGATCAATAATAGTTAGTTATGTGGATATAATGACTGAGTGGGTCAAGAAAATAATAAAAACAAGTAAAACAGTCTGGTGTGTGGGAAATTACATATTTACTGTAATACAGCCTTTAAAACCAGGAACAAAACAAAACTTGCATATCACGATACACCAAAAATCATCTGAGACCTGATATACTCTGACTCAGCTGCTCTCATGTTTTGCAGATGGACGTTTTTGAAAATATGTTTAGGATTTGAGGGCAATAAGCAGCATATCCATTAACCAGTTTTTAAAAACGGATCAAGAATGATTGATGGGCTTACTACTACTGACACATGTCTGCTATGTTTTCTAACATTGATCACTCTATTCTTTCCCTTTTCCCCTCTCCCTGTTCTCAATAGCCACAATGAGCGGAAGGTGACCTGCAAGCATCCTGTCTCAAGCTTACCCTCCCAAGACAACTGCATCTTTGTCGTCAACGAACAGTAAGGCTCTTGTTTTTTGCTTTAAGAATGCCACTGGATAACATTTTTGAGCTCTACAGTATGATGTTGCAACCCCTGATGTGTAGGCAACATTGCACAAGTCTGCGCCTCATCACCCTCTATTTGCAGCACTGCCCTTTCAATTCAAAGCCGTTACTATTCAGTGCTTCCTCAGTTATCTGGCTTCATAGATAAAGTCCTTAGAAATAAGAACCAACTGTCCATATGGAGATGACCCTTTTTTAGATACTTTTTAGAAACTCAAGGGAGTTTATTAACTAATGATTGGGCTGCTGTTTCCTACAAGTGACAAAGCAGGGTAATTAGAGGAAAAGGGCCATTGTATCATTGATCTATCAGCCAATAGGAATGCAGTGATTCACAGCTTGTCCCTCTTTTTTGACCTGAACAAAAGGTCATGCCCTTTTGTAGTTGTCATAAGTCCAGGCATATGTCCCCCAACAATGTTACGTCCATGTGATCATCCGCACTGCTTTCAGGACAACAGTCATCACATGTCTGCCCACATGACTAGATGAGAGGCCACTCATCTTGAACTTTCACTTCAAGGAGAATGATTCTATGATTCTGTCAGCATAAACTTGTTCAGTTTCTCTCCACCCTAGGAATCATCAATACTCCCATTTTCAGTTTAACCTGCCTTTGACTCCTAACCTTGCACATGGGCTGCTCATATTCCCCTTTCACTTTGAACGAAAACCCATCACCACCCAATAACTCTTGTTTTCTAAGGTAAAGGGTGCAAATGTCACTTGTTTACAGTTCAAATTGCTCTGCGTTTATCGGCTCCAGTTCTGATTGACTGTGATGAAAACGTGACACCTGAATGGACGAGCAAATTTTCACCCCTTTTACGCTATGATGCCCGTTGAAGTTAAGGGCAGTGGAGTGTAAATACTCCTCCGTCCATGTTTGTACAAGTAGTTTTCTAACACTGTTCATTTAATGTTGCATTTGAAAGACAGACTGAAGTAAAAGACATTAAAAATTAACCACCGTAACATTGTCACTGGTCTCCAAAGAAGCAAGATGACTCACTCCTTCACTGCTGCCTTCCTTTTGAATTTAAACATTTTTTGGATGGGGTCTGCTGAGGTGTATGATCTGCTGCTTTCTACAGTTCCGTGTTTTTCATGACGTCAAATGTGACACACCAGAAAAATAAACAGAAAGACTATCTCAAGTGAATTGCCTATTTGCCTGCATATACACGCCAATATTGGTGTAAAAACATGATAAGTGAGATGTGAGCAAAGTCAGGCACCAGAGATTTGCAGGATGTCCAACACAGAAAAACTATGGCAGATGCTGTAACTTTGCCCTCCTTCACAGATTCTCACTTTTCTTTTCCCGTCCCAATCTGAAATATACATGTACTAGACTGTTTGCTTCACAGCCCACACCATGACACTAGCCTCAACTTTCATCTTCCAGCCGAGCCTTCTTAGCTTAATGCTGCTCGACATGTTTCAGCTCCACTCAGTTTCTCGCCCCCCTCAGAAAATCCCTTGTCATAGCAGATTCTCCAAAAAGACATGTCATCACAACTGGTGTCAATTATTTTATTGAGCAATGAACACTAATTGAAATAAGTTCTGCTTCAAGACATGAAATTTCACTCCCATGTGGGGAAAAATGGCCAATAACTAGTGGAGGATGAATCCCCTGATGTTCCCTGATGGCTCATCATGGGCATCAGTCTCATCTTTTTCTCAATATGTGGCTTAGAAATTAAAATGCTGCTTTTAATTTAGACTCTTATGAGCTGTGTTTTGTTCAACAGAGATGGAATAATCAGAAAATGGTTGTGAAGAAGCTTGTTGTGCCAGAACGGTCATGCTGCACTCTCTTGACACATTCCTCCCCTCACTGTGTTACTCTCACATCTCTGCTGTTTTTCGCACTGAGAGGCGCAACATGCCCCTGCAAGATGATAAGTGATTAAGCAATTATTGCTTTATCATTTTAAGATAATCTACAAATTGAATCTAAGTCAGACATACTAGAGGTCAACAATGGGGAAGGTGAGATCAAAGTAAACTGCTTGACCCATTGTTATTTTAAAGTTTATTATAGTGCATTTCATCCAACAGTTGGCTCTGTTTGAGCAAAAGTAATAAGGGGGGAAATCTTTACCCAGGACAAGTAATAAAAGGCAAAGACAGATTTAAGCTGCCATGGGGATAAAGAGGCCGGGCTGAAAATCACTGCTTAATCTGCTCTGCACTTTAAGTAAATCCAAAACACAAAATTTAGTTTAGATTTGGCATTGTAAGGATTTGCATTAGTCTTGTATAATATAAAGAGAACATAAACTCAACCCACCTTAAGGCACATATAGAAACAAACAAGCTAATAAGGAAATATTAGAGTGGTAGATAGTGGATAGACAAAGACTTTTTTGTCTCTACTGAGACTGCAGTTATATCCAAGGAAAGACACACAGATCTTCCATGATGTGTGAAACTTATTTACACAACTGTGATGAATTTTGTGGTCATAAGAGGGTGGGGCAGCCTCCAGTGAAGAGGCAGCATATAACAGGCTAAAAGACAGGCAGATATGCTGTAGCTGTACCATATAGTGTTGATGAGCATTACTATTGAATAGTAAGAATGTTGTTTTTATCTGCATCAAAACTTGAAGCATGTGAAGACGATTGACTCATGTCCTTTGACTATGAACACTTCTAGAGCAGATGAATCAGTGCCTGGTCCTTGTTACAATTGTCACAATTCAAGGTTCAGTCTGACAGTCAAGTTTTTTTTTTATTATTAAGCAACATATTTAAGCTATTACTTGAACATTAGCCTCCTCTGACCTGCTTAAACATTGTTTACGGATTGTAGAATGACATATATACAAATGGATATACACTGTCACTTGAACTTGAACTAAATAGCTACGCTGTGATGTAAGTTACAGCACAAGTCATGGCTCGGACCTACCTCAGTTAATGTCAGCCTGAGCACTCTGCTGTCATTACTGTACATGTGTGCCTATTTTTAGCATTCCACATGATCATGTCTGAACTGACAGGAAATATTTCTGTATAACTCATGTGCAAAACATGTCTGCCAAACATGAACTGACCCCTGGGTTGGGTGATACAACACTATATAGTAGTATTTAATAGTATTTATTTACCATGCAGTTTATATAATAGTATGCCTTTTAATATCACTGAATGTATTAAACCTTTTAAAGGCAATATTGATGTTTGGTGTGTGTGTGTATTTGTGTTACAAAATATCTCTATAAGGTGTTAAATTTGCAAGATTGCTGTCTATACACCATATCCCAGAAAACGTACTATTTTCTCATGATATATTGGCAATACAGTATACTACAGTCAACATCTTCATCGTTCAACATTGTGATGTATAACTTCTCACTACACTGGAGTTGGACCACACCCTACTTCATATTCGGCCTTCATATTTATCTCAACTGCACACCTGCAAAGCTTCATGACTGCATCTTGCATGGTAGTAATTGTATTACGTTGACAAAACCTTATCACAGACATAAAAGCCTTGCATGCGACTTATGCCAAGGACTCAAAACTGCTTCTGTGATAGTTCCCACGACATTAGGTGTCTCCAAGATCAGATTTTGCCATCATGATGCATGCACACACACGGATGGTGAAGGTTAAAACGTTACCAGCAGATGCTGTTGCGGCTAGCAAAAATTACACGCATTGTTTTAGCAGATTTTGTCTACATCATCCACTCCTAAATCCAGGGTTGGGACACTATCAGTGCTGACCATTACAAGCAAAGCAAAAAGAAAGTAATTTTTCTTTTTTATAGTCCATGCTTTGAAACGTATAACAAGAAGTATTCCATAAAATGATTTTAATGTGAAAACAATTTGTGGTTAAACTACAACTCCATACCACCACACTAAGATAATAGGGAGTCGGGGTGTAAATCTCTTTTTTTAGTAGCCTCTATTCAAGTTTATCAAAAGTGGAATATTAGCAGACTGTCTTAAATATGGTTAAATTGATATATTCACTACATAAAACACTGTATACCGCCTATGTGCAGCTTGTCTTCACCTCGAACCTCTCTTTTGTCAAAACATTTGAGATTTCATTCTGAACAAATGTGTCTTTCCTCTGTTTTGTAGTGTGAATTGTGGAAAATTGTGTCATCCAGCGTTTAGCAGGTAATCTACTCGTTGGTGAAAATGGTTAACTGTGTGTTCTCCACATTTGTTTGATATGTGAAACACTTGAACGTGTCTGTCTGTTAATAATCCTTGTTGTTGCACACAACCAACACACTGTGGGTGTTTTGCCTGGAGACTTGTTACGTCCTGTAAGGTGCACTTTACTTACTTCACTGTCTGAAGCATTTGTTGTGTTCCTCTAAACCTTCATGAACAACTAACCACAGGGAGATCATTACTCACTTTTTCTAAGCTGAAGGTCAAGCTCTCTATCCTTGATGAAAACTGAGCCTCTGGACAGATCTTTTGTGTCACTGCCATTCAGTCCACTTTGTTAGCGGTTTACGGATTTCTTCGGAAGCATTAAATCTGCACTCATGTTTGGTTACAGGGTGTACTTTGTGATGCAGACCTCAGTTATCTATCCAGTTTGTTTAGACAAACTGTAAAAAAACCTTGACTTTGTGAACACCCCTTCATGCTCTGTCCCTTATGGACGTACAGACTACATGTACGCAGGTAAGAGTCCTGACTGTTCCTTTGCTGTGCTAGAGCTAGGTGATACGACCAAAAAATTAATGTCATTATGATTTAGCAGTTTTACTTGATACCTATAAACTGACAGTACATTTCAATAAAATGAGTATAAATATTAATGAATATGAATATGATAGTAGTAGAAAATAGAGGTGTCATGATTGTCTAAATCCATGATTTGATATCACTTTTGACTTCAAAGTCACGATTTGATTGTTAGACAAATGCATTTGGATTTGTAAAGATCAACAGATCATTGTTGTTATGGCCTGTTTAGTGTTATTTTCATTTTTATTGATTCTTTATAAAGATAATAGGACTTGACAGCAACAGGTTGACTTAATCCTTATGGCTTTGTGAAGGTTGGAGTTGGGCAAGTTCAAATGCTGTTCACCAAAGACAAATAGTCTGGAATTCAATAAAAAAAACAGGCCGGCCTTCAGTGATTCAACAAGAAACCACAAGAGATAGAAATTCAGTTTGTCTCGAAATTTGGTTTGTCAGATCTATCCAGAGTAAGACCTACTGAATAATTATGTTTTAAATATACCAACTGCCGAAGATTAGCTCTCATGTTCCTTGCATTTGCTAATTTAGTGCAAAGGTGAGAATTTGACTTATTGTTGTAGTGTTTTGAGGGGGCAACTCTTGAAAATCATCACACTTCAATAGAACACAGTGTCAAGCAGATTGATATGTTGTATTGTTGTCAGTACACTTTTAGTTTATCACCCAGCTCTCTGCTACGTTGCATCTGTGGACTGTGTGACGAATGTATACACTGATATCTTGGTCTGTGTATGCTTGCCTTGTCTTTTAATCTTTTGTTTGTTGAAAAAAAGATAAAGGTCAGGTTCACCAGCAAACAAAAGTGTTTGAAAGCACCCTTATTTCTTTAGAAATGCTGTGTGGTCATTTTAAAATGCACCCTCAGCCACTCAGTTCAGTGTTTCCCCCCAGTGTGCTTAGAGAGCCAAGCTTCACTGGCAGTATAATCCCTCATCACTCTTTTTGCACACACAGACCCTCACAGGCACACAGAAATCCATGCAGGAGCAGACAGTGATGTGGCACTTTGATACATGTTGGTTAGTCCTAATTTGTGGAAGGTTTTTTTTTTCTAGTAAAACCTTGTAGCTCTCAAGGCTTTTTTTTTTT
>CAEMYA010000177.1:2223377-2251009 GCA_903131615.1 Diplodus sargus | reverse complement strand
TTTTTTTTTACTTTTTAGCTGTGACAACACAGAGATGTCCCAGCCTACAAATCTATGTTCTCGACGTGAAAACATGTTTGTCAGGTACAGACCCCAATAAATGTGACAGAGAATTTCTTTAAATTTGGCATCTGTAGGCCTCGAAGTGTGTTGTTGGCATGTTCCTCATTTCCTTTGCAGACCAAAAGCATATAGGTTACGTGGGAGCCAGCTGGGGTTCACATTAAGTGTGCTTGTCTGCCTGATTATGTGTTGCCTCTTTGATGAACATGCAGCCTGTCCATATTGTTTCTTTGCAGTTAGATGGCAGTTCATTTAAAAAGCATGCGTGCTTGCACTGTATCAATTGTACCTAAACTAAACTATAACTGAGTCAACATTTTACCAAATTACATTTTCTTATCCTGGCTTTGCAGGTAGATGTAGTAATTATTTGAAATATTTTAGAGGATTGACTACTTGTTGGCCCTTTGTTTTGAGATTTATTGACTTTGCTGGTGACATGAGCTATGAGCTATGTTACATACAAGGATTGTTATTATTTGGCTCTGGTATTTTGCTACAACTATTACTGTGTCTATACTGTACATGGTAGTCATATATCTATATCCGCAGTGAGCTGGCACCATCCTTAACAATAGTAATTTAAAGCAGACAGACACAGCATGTTGTTGGTAGGAACAGTGACACAATCCATGTGGAATTTCATGCAAACATTTCAGAGGAAACCAGTTTGACCAAAGTGTCGTTTTGAAATCTAACCGTGAAGCATTTGGTGGTCGCCATTGCATGTGTGCATCGTGTTTAAGAAATAAATACTGGAGATGCCCAGATTGGGAATGGTTTGGAATGAAGAAATGTCTTATAACTTCTCATCAGGGCTTCAACTAATAATACTTGTCATTGTTGTTAGATATGCCACAACTCAATGTGATGTCAATTAATGTGATGTGATTAATCGACTACTTGCATCAGCTCTAATTCGCATCATCAAGGCTTTGTTTGTTTTGCATTAATTCAGTATTAACAACTACTTTGTATTAGCGCTCACTACTTTTCGATTTCACTGCATGCTGATTCATTGTCAGGCAAAAAAGTAATTTCACTACAGCCTCAGCCCACACAGACATACTGCAGGTCAGAGCCTGGAAATGGTTGGTTGACCAAATAGAGCAATTTTCTCTCTAAGAACAAAGCCGGTTCACTTTCTCCTTGCCTCCCAAGCTTTGTGTCTTGCTGGCATGTCGACACACCATTGATTATGGTTCACTTAGGATTTCGCCCATTACTGGGAGTGCTTAACCTCCTTGCAGCTTCTTTTTCCGAAGTGAGCTCATTAGATGGAGAAGAAGGCAAATTTCACTGGCCACTCATCACTCTGCACAAGCAGCTATTTCAGACTTGAAAATTGTGTGCTTTTCAGCTGGAGAGAGCATTAGTCACCCACTTGCCTACCCAATGAGTTGATTTATTTATTTATTTATGTATTTATTTATGTATATATATGTGTGTGTGTGTCTATCTATCTATCTATCTATCTATCTATCTATATATATCTATATATCTATATATCTATATATCTATATATATATATATATATATGTATATATATATATATATATATATATATATATATATATATATATATATCCTGATAATTAGAAAAAATCTCTTTCATGTAAGTAAAAGCGAGATGTTCCTTTTAACAAAGCATTTAATTACTCCTCTAAATACAGGTAAGACAAGATCAGTCTGTGATTGTTGTTGTTTTGTCTCGTCATTGTTTTGAAGGGTCTGCAGGTCGTATCAGTATCTGCAAGGGAATGAAAATCCTGTGTGTGTTGCCTGCTGTTTTGAGCCGAGCTGATGTTATCCCTTGTGATCCCTTTTTTAGTTTTTGTGAACCTTGAGTTTAACAGCATGGAGTTTCAACATGAGTTTCCTTTTTTGAAGTGTTCCTAATCTTGCCTTCGCGTCTTACAGATGGATAGATTGAAAGATTGATTAAAGGGGGAATAGATAAAATGGATACAGAATAAATTGACCGACTATCAAACGTGTCTCTTTTATGCTGAACCATGCACCATATAGTCTGACATCTATGACTGTTAGATCATTGATCAAATCAGCATTTGTGATTGGATGGAAGTCGCCATGCAGGGTTGGTTGTTTCTGTCCTTATTCTGTGACCTGAAAGCGGGACATCAGGGAGAAAACACTTGTTTCACTGCTGCAGTATTTCTGCTCTACTCTGGTTTCCCTGTCTTTTTTTTCTCTAGACCACAACGTTGTTCACTTCCTAAAGAATGTAGGACATGTCCATGGGCCAGAAACAACTTATTTTGCAAGGTGTTCTGTCCTATGACAAATGTATTGAAGTTCAGTTTAAACTTTTTCTTTTGAAAACTGCTTTTAGAGGGATCCTGACCTGATTCCCTGCTGCACTTCAGTGTGCTAGGCAGACTTCTACAGACCATTTAAAGCTGTGACAGGACTGGGAATGTATCTGCAGTGACATAGTGGGAGTAATTGGCTTGATTCATAGGCCCATATTGAGATCTCATTATATAGAGAGTTTGAACTTCAGACAAATGTTCAGGGAACAGACAATAAAGTCTGCTTCCTCCTATTTTCTCCTTTTTTATTGAGGCCATCGGACATAAACCGGATCTCTATATTTCTGACTGGTGATCTTCATATATGCTCTGTGTCGTTTATTTAGATCTGCCCCCAAAGTGCCGACGAATGATAAAAAGGACCGGCCGCTAAGCACCATGAGTGAGGCCTCCAACTACACAGGCAGCTCGGACTACGCTGCAAACTCCAGCAGCAGCCCAGCAGGAAGAGTGAGTGACACACTTGAAGAAAGGATTATCAGCATGATATATTTTAATGCCTTAAAGAATTTGAGAAAAGTCAAGAAAAATGTTTATTTTTTTTAGTGGATAGAGTTCACTTTGCTGTTTACTCATTTCTTTCCTATATTTCTAGCCCTCAAGACCTTCCAAAAAAATTCATAACTTTGGGAAGAGATCCAACTCCATCAGGAGGAATCCCAGTGCCCCAGTAATCAAGAGAAACTGGCTTTATAAACAGGTGAGCAAAATGATATGACCTATAAAACATATGATGTGCAGAGAAGCAGAGTGGATAACTTGGCATATATTTTAGCCACGCTAACCCTTAAGCTTTGTAGATGGCATGGGCTGTCTGTCAAGACGGTGATTTCTCAATAAAGCAGAATCGTAGTACTTTTTTACCTTAAAAAAGCAGCTTCAACATCATTTTTGATGATGTTACTGTGTCTTGTAATGGGGTCATTGGTGTCTGGTGGCGCCAAATCGCACAAAATACCAATTCCTTCTTAATGTTTCTTTAACTATTGGACATACTACCATGAAATCTGGCACATGCGTGTGGTTTCACAGAGCTGTTAGCATGGCTTTAGGCTGTTGTTAAACCGAATTTAGACCATTCATAGTGCACACACAGCAATGAAATCCTTACTTCATTAGCATAAAGGATTATGGAAATGTATGGACCAAAATATAATATTCATGGTTTCATTAGTTTATAATCACCCAAAACTAGAACCGTTTTGTTTTTGTTACCTTAGAATGAGCAATTCATATGCCCAGAGGGATGGTAGAATCCGTGTTGTGTATACAGTAGCCCAGAATGGACAAACCGCACTGCTTCTAGAGAGGGCCTTTTGCCTTGTTAGTGGCCACCGTAGGGGAGGGTGAGATGAGAGGTGATCATTTGGTTGCAGTCTGCAACCACAGAGCTCGATGATACTAAATCCTCTACACTGGTCCTTTTTAAAAAGAAAATATTAAAACCAAATAGAAAGCTTATTCGGTGCTCTATTTATCACACAGCATCAGGAGATAACTTATTATGGTACAAAAATGATATAAAAGACAGATTTGTTTGTTTGCTTATCTGCAAATTGTTACGTATGTTATACGCATATTCTTAGAACTTAATTTTGTCTTTGTCTTTTTTTTATGTATTTTTTTTTATGTAACTGACATTTAGACAGGACATTTGGAATGAGTGTATGAGTTTAGCTTAGCACAGGAGGTCATCTTGTGAATGTAAACTTTATTTTTATTCAGTTTTCCTCCTTGTTACACACAGAACAAGGTGAAGGTCTCCCTCTCTCTGTACGATTTGCAGCAAGCTTAAGATGAGCACAAAGGCAGGTTTTTGAAGCCTCACAGGATCTGGGCATTTCTTTGTCCAGTGTTTCTGCTCAGCCAGTCATCCAGTGCAAGCACTGTTTAAATACCAATCCCTCATCACAGCTCCCTGGTTACTTACAGGAGGGTGAAAAGGGGGTGCTTGAGGCAGCTCTTGGCCAGACAGGACTCTCTCATGCTCCTTAAGTGGGAGACTCATTTAGTTTTGATTGCAGCCTCCCGGCACAGCTTTGTGAACACATGATGGCTTCCTTTAGTACAGCTGCCAGCTGCTATTTCTTTGGGGACCTCAATCAGGGTGACGTAGATCAAGCAAAAGACTCACAAATCTGCTACAAGGAATAAAAGCTGGATTTGCACTTTTATTTCCCTGCCTCATTGAAACCTGGAAGCTATTGAAGTCCTTGGCTGAGTAAAAGCTGCAGCTCTTCAGCTGATCCAATGGGAGAGCAAAATGCCACAGTGATTGATGTGATGGTGAAAGCCTCGTTTTTCTGTTCCCGCCCGAACAGGGTGAGATCAGACAGAACTTTTGATAAAGTTTATTCATGAACACCTTGTAAAATCAGTGGTTAAGACTGTCATTGAATGGAGGGAAGGGGCAGAATCAATGCACACAAGAAGTCTGAATCTGTATTTTTTTATGTGCCTCTGTTGTGGCACCTGGCATTGTGACTTCTTGGTACTGATGTGTTAAACATCCTGGTTCATGGAAGTGAATTTCCATTAAAAGTAGACTGCAGCCCACATGCTGCTTGACCATAATGACAGAGTTGTTATCCCCCCCCCCATTTTTTTTCAAGTTTTCCAATAAAGCAAACGGGGGAGTTATTGTCCTTTTCCTCACCCTCCATCCTTTTACGCAGCAGTCTGAAACCCCCGTTGATCACATAACTTTGATACCAAATAACAACTTAAGCAAAGGGGGTTTATTTTTGTTGCCGGTTGAACAGCATACTTTTTAAAAGTGAAGGCTGTTTATTTGTGTGAAATTATACACTGTGGAGAGCTGTCTTTATTTTCTTCATTCCAAACTAGAAATCGAATGCTTTCTCTGAACCAAATAAATTGTTGGAAAAATGTAAAATTTTGTGTCGTAAAATTGGCACTTCATGCTGAAAAAATCGTTGGTGTGGTTGCCAGTTCTTTCCGTTGCTTATGCTAGCTTACATTAATGCTGCAAACACTGGGTAATGTAGACCTTGTTAACACTAGCAACCTAAAATGAACGTTGCCATCAGTGGCTAATGTTAACATTGCTAATGCTAGCTAGCCAATGTTAGCGTATATTGTGCTGGGGCGCATAATGTAGTACTTGGACATATTTGCCTTTTATTTCTGCTGGCAACTACCACAACTCTTGATCGCTGATGAAACACAGATACCACTTGCTATCAATGGCATTATACTACTGGCTCTCAAACCTTGTTAGAAGGTGGAACCAACCGTCAGAATTCTTTTCAATTGGAAAAAAAAAAATATATATCAATTCAAAATCATCATAATGTTATTATGGAAAAGAATTAACTTTTATTCTGTACCTTTCTACATAAACATGTTATCAATATGACCTTCTAACTTGTGGAGTAACTGTGCCGTCTTCCTCTGGTTACTTTTTAGGACAGTACAGGGATGAAGTTGTGGAAGAAGAGGTGGTTTGTGCTGTCTGACCTGTGCCTCTTCTACTACAGAGGTGAGTCCACCAACATGTTTTATTAGTCTAGCACTGACTACAACAATAGCAGTTTTCGATTAGCACTTCAAAGTGCTGCCATGACCTTCAGAGCCATAAGCTGCGCTCCGGCGAGTGTTAATATGTCTGGACCCAAGTCGCTGTGGTAAGCAGCCTCTCAGGACCAACAGGGGAGACTTATTAATTGAAATGGCTCTCCTGTCATCTGATATGCTATTGGAGAGATTATTTCCCCCCCCCAAGCAAAGTCAAGCAAGGCTTTAACCAAGCTTGGGCGCATTGATCATGTTGAATGGGAAGCAAAGCAGCAATTAGACTTCACAGTAATGTGAAGTTATAAGTAGGTTTCCAAAGTTGTTGTGGTTTCAGTTGCTGTGAACGCAATTTAAGTTGCAGCTATTTAAAGATCCTCTTTCAATTCCACATTAGAGGGACCACTAGTATTATCACTTCCATCATCCTTCTGAATGTGAGTATTATTTATATGGTTCTGAAATTTAATAAAGACAACCCATACTTTCATAACCAAGTCATAAAAATGTCTATGTTGACTCAATTTGAATCAGAAATTTTGTTTAGATAGACCGTAGAACCTCATTCATCATCGGTCCTAATCTGAGCAATGTTTTATCATGGATATGCCCAATCCAGTTTAACATGTTTTCCGTTCAATTTTTAAAATCTATCTTTCCTTATTATAGTAGGAATATACTTGCAGGTGTTTTATGTGATCTGTTTTATAAGGTGCTGTTGACTGGCCATGTCAGCCTCTCTCAGGCAGGACTAATGTTCATGTCAAATATTGACACAGCTGTTTCCAGAGAACGTTTGAGATATTTCCTATTTAAAGAAATGAATACTGTGAATCATTGAGGCCGTATGGTAAATGTAGAATAGGTCTACTGTTAGGCTGCAGCGACCGAGAAAATATAAGTCTATCCTGGCACACGTCCACATATCCCGATGCCCCCTGCTTACTTGATGCGGATACAGTCATCATTTGTGCTGATCGGGATGACATCTAGTCTGTGTTATTTCTAGTGTCTGCCAGTCCTGTTGCCTTCTTTCCGCCCACTGACTGACAAAAGCCACAGACAGCAGCAGACCCAAAGGCTTTATCCAGACGGTTATGTTGAGAATCCATCCATCAGCAGAGAGTGGGCAGAGAGGTCATGAACTGTGCTGCCCCTCAACTATACACAACTGCTATCTGCTGTAGTTATCGGACTATTATGTGCGCTCAGGATCTCCCACAATGTTAGCCTGTGCTGATCAGCTGAATCCTCTGTGTGTGTGTGTGTGTGTGTGTGTGTGTGTGTGTGTGTGTGTGTGTGTGTGTGTGTGTGTGTGTGTGTGTGTGTGTGTGTGTGTGTGTGTGTGTGTGTGTGTGTGTGTGTGTGTGTGTGATAGAGAAAGAGAGGGAGAGGGAGAGGGAGAGGGAGAGGGAGGCAGAGGCTTGATGAATTAATAAATGCGGGGCCAGTGGGCAGCAGGTTTAGCTGATGCTGGCGACTAGATCAATCCTGCAGACGTCACAATCCGAGCCAGGTCCCTGAACATCAGCTCCAGGGCAAACAGTTCACCTTTCCAAAGTGCCAATTGCTGACCAGCTACCGGTTGTTCCCCAAATATTGCTCACACCTTACAGTATTTTTAGACTAGGCTACAGAACCGGACCACAGAATCAAATATTGTGATATTTTTGTCCTTGATATGAATATGGCACAATATTGGTGCATTCCGAAATATTGAAACAATGAATTTTGAATCATCATTATGTGTATATAAAAACAAGTAGAAGAGTCTGCTAAGTTACATCTCTTCAATACAGCCTTTAAAACCAGGAGACCACAACATTTATGTCACATCACGCTATATAACCATATCCAAGCCATACTTTTACATAACATCTATAGTCAACACAAACATGCACATACACCAAACAGAAAGAGCAAACGCACATATGGGGCTGCAGCAGTGACCTCCCGGATATATTTTGTTTTCCTACACTGTTTTGGGTAAGCAGCACAGATTGCTTACATCAAATTAGGAGGTTAAGCAATTCTCTGCTTAAAACTCGGGACTCAATCTAATCCCCCCTGTGGAGAGTGCTCCATTGTCAATGTTGAGCCCTGTCTGCGAACTTAATGAGGATTAGAGCAGCCTAGCTGCATCGGACATTGAATCAATGCTCGTCTTTTCTGCTGATTGGACTCTGCTGATCTGACCAACACACTCCCCTTTTAGTTTTATGTCACAATCCACATGGTTTGTCTGACCTTCCTTTGTGTTCCACAGAGTTTAGTGTGGTATCATGGTAAACTTAAAGTTGACTGGCAGAAATAGATTCTAATGCATTGTTTTGTGTTGGGTTTTCTCTGCAGATGAAAAAGAGGAGGGGATTCTTGGCAGCATCCTCCTACCGAGCTTTCATATATCCATGCTGTCTGTGGATGATCACATTAACAGAAAATATGCCTTCAAGGTCAGAGCATGTTTTCATTCCTGTCAAACTTTGTTAGACTGCACATTCTATGGTTGAGTACATTTCAAGGGTAGAAAAGTAAAGCACTGGTTCTTATAGAATAAGATGGAAAGAGCTCAATCTACAAAGCTCTCAAACGGTACTTGTGATCACTGGTATGCTGTTTGAAAGTGAGTGTTTTCATAAGTATATAAATCACATTCTAGGTTTGCTTTGATTTAGCAAAGCTTTGTTTGAGTAATAATGTTTGATTGACAGTGAAAACTTGAAGTGCACACTCCTGAGGCAAAGAAAATGCTTGCCAACAGTTAAATGCCTGCGCTGGGGAAGTAGAGCATTGCAATACTCGTACTTGACTCGGAAACCCCAAGTTTCAGGGCAACAGGCACATTTAACTGGATCTCAGTGGTGTGTACAGTATTTGACTGTGGGTCCTTCATAAACCCTAAGAGACAACAAAGTTGACCTGCCAAGTACAGCCAAACACAGACGCCGGGGAGTCTGCTCAAGGTCTCGCCAACCACACGGCCCACTCCTTTTCCAACTTAGTCTCAGGCTGAAAAGAGAGAAAGCTGAGTTAAAGAGAGAAACACGAGAGCAAGCCTGGCCTCTTCAGTTAACAGTCAGCAATGGGATGACTTTTTGACTGCATATTTTTCATTCTTAACTTTTCCTGTCCCTTGTTGATGTGGCTCTCTCATTAAAAGTTTAAGCTCATTTCTCAAGATTATTCTGAAGTAGGTGGAGTGGTGACAGGGCTTTATTTGTTTTTCAGGAATTGGTAAACAGGATATTGAGGTTGTTCACTAAACATTCTGTTTTTCTCTTTCTGTGTCTGGGTTTAACAATAAATTGGTTCACTGCAAGCGGATAGAGCAACTGTGGAACATTGCGTCTGCCATACAATGCACTGCATGGTAAGTCCTACAGTATTGTGGCAGATTTACTGCCCTAATCTAGTGCTATGCATGAAACTCCAGCAAGGTGACCCATTGCTAAGAAATATGACAGTCTCTCTTCAGTTCTGCATTGTCCTTTTTTAGTGATAATTGCATAAAGCAGCCTTCCTTTATTAACCGGTTAAGTGGTAATGATCTCAGTTGATTTGAACCTTGTCTCTTTCTCTTTCAGGTTACTTTTTGTGTGTGTCACCCTTCCTGTCCCTGATCCTGTCCATTGTCAAAACAGGCGACACATCCCAACATGCGGACATACTATTTTTGCACTGACACAGCCAAAGAGATGGAGTCGTGGATGAAAGTCATGACAGAAGCAGCACTGGTGCATGCAGAGCCGGTCAAAAGGTTTGTACGAGCATCAGTAAAAGAGACATTTCTACAGAGAGCCTGCATGTCATTTGAAGTTTGGAGATTGCAGTGGGTTGTTTTTCTAAATCGAGGACAGTTCTTAAAACAAGTATGATTGACTTTGAATTCCTTGGTTCATCCTCCCTGATTTATCTTTTCAGCAATTGTACTGTAAGCAAGTGCTTTTCAATCCCTCTGTTAAACCTGTTAAGTTCTTGAGCAACAATTCAGCATGAGTGTTTGACATCTCCACTCTGTGTGTTTGTTAAAGAAGCAGTGACTCTTTTGAATACTGTGTTACTATTTTTACCGTCAAAGTTTATTACCGAGAAACATACACAAGGACTGCATGTGTATGTGGGCAAATATGCGCCGTGACTGCATGTTACAGGTGGTTCAGGGGATGTTGTGCACAGCTGTGCTGGCTGATCAGGATCACTGACTCAATGGGAGAGGGGTTTTTTTTTTCCCTGCCTTTTTTTAAACAGTGGTAAATGTCTGTCATTTGGCAGCCTGCCTGTCTAATGCCCTCCTTTTACATGGGCGAGCAGAGGCGTAATGGTAAAGTGCTTTGTAATTACACAGAGCAGTAGAGCCTGAAATCAACTGAAATGCGTTGTTAAATTGGACTCTGTGATGCTGCTTTAAGGCTATATAGAATAATAGCACTGTTATATCCATCTAGACTAAAGGCTATACTAGTTTCAACATTGTCTATTTAATCAGTATTGAATTTTATCTCATATTTTCATATTTTAAGCTGGTGATCCTACAAACAGTCTGATTAAATGCACACAGACCTTTCAGAGGGCTAAATGTGTGCTCTACTGGGCTGGTGGAGCCACAGAAGGCTGGAGAAGACATTACGTGACTGGTGCGGCTATTTAAAAGGATACAAGTGGAAACTCTGAAGGAATGCCGCTCCTACTACCCTCTTATTGCTAACCCAGTGAGCCATGCTGCTGAGGGGAATTTGCTCAACTTTGAAGCTGTGACCTTGAGTCTTGCTAAGGCCAAGGAGTCGTGGTGTCTATTACCTCAGGAGACCTCCCTAAGGACCACTGAGCTGTAGATAGGTCTACTAGAGAAGGGCAAAAAGGAGCGGCAAATGGATTAGCAGAGTCTGAGCAGCACCTTTGAGATGTGCCCCAGCAGAGGCAGCGTTTTATTGGAGATATCTGATTTCCTTTTACACGCATGGCCTCCTCTGGCAGCTGGAGGAAACATTGTGCTACTCCACCCATTTTCTTTGCACTTTTTTTTTTTTTTTCCAGAATTGCCCTTTTATTAAAAGAGTTTACAAATGTAGCTGCAACGATTCATCCTTTAGTCATCAAGTATTAAATTAATCTCTAACTTCATAATAATCTATTATTCAGTTTGAGTAATCCATTAAAAACAAGGTCAAATTCTCTTTTTCTTGCTTCTTTAACTGAGTATTTTCTGGTTGCCTTACTCCTTTATGACAGGAAACTAACTCTGTGGACAAAACATGTCATTTCAGAATGTCATCTGGGGCTTTGGGAAACTATGATTTTTTTCACATTTTGTAAACCAGAAAATGAATGGATTAATCAAGAAAATAATTGACAGAATTATCATAATCAACAATGAGAAAATGTTTGTTACAGTCCTACATACTTTAAACAATTACTCAAACTCCCTTTACTGGTTTACGTCACATATGTGTATCCCAGCTGCCAATTTAAATCTTTTACGTTTCTGCCAGGTGATCTTATGTATCTTGATTGCCTCTTGTTATCATTCTAACACCTCATTATCTTTATCAGGTTAGACAGGCTAAAAGTGGAGCAGTGTGGACCACAAGAGATCAACCATGTGGCTAACCACAGGCCGCCACTCACACAGCCGGAAATCCAGAACAATGAACGCAACCGTGAGGTGGACCGTGAGGTGGACCGTGAGCGTGCTGCAGCAGTCCCCTCCGCTAAAGCAGAAGAAGAAAGGAAGCAGCGAGACGCTGAGCGCTATGGCTTCCAGAAGGATGGGACGGAGCGCGAGCGCCCGCTCACCAAGATCAACAGTATTAAACTGCAGCCAGATCAGGCAGCAGCTGTCAAGGCTAACATCGCCTCGCCGCAGACTCCGACAGAAATGGACGGCATACACCGCGGCCCCCAGGTCAATGGATCTGGTGAACAGAGTCCAGGTGATGGTACGGGAGCCCCTCCTCGGAGAAGTCCCACCCAGGAGCCAGACCGCGGCCTGAGCAGGACCAGCTCCATGCAGCAACTGGAGCAATGGGTCCGCTCTCAAAGAGGGCGCAGCCAGGATGATGACACCAGGAGGTTGGAATGATTAATGTCATAATGCAGTTATTTCATTATGTGATCTCAAATGGGTGCTGAAGGATGAGAAAATATGCCAGCACAAGTTGTTTTGGGGTTATTGCACAAGAGTTCAGTCTTGTCCTACTTCCACAACAAGAAGTGGAACTTGGCTAAACTTGGTGTAATCTAGAAATAGTGACTGACCTGCATCTTTAGACTGGAGGGATTCTCCTCTAGCATCTGAGTGCCCACATACAGTACATATGCAGACTTTACAGTACAGATACAGATTTTCCAAAGCTTCTTAGACCCACTTCTTTCTCATTCTGTGCTGTTAAAAGCCCGAGGATTCAAAGGCTCCTTACCTTGATTCACACACTTTGATATGGACACCATTGAGTGTGCCAGTGAGTAGAACTGGGGATAAACAATAGCTGAGCTGAGCTTTTGGCCAGAGTTGCAGCCTGCCACTGACCCTGCTGTGAGAGTCACATTTTTAATTGGTTGAGATTAAGCTTACTCCCTCACCGTGTCTGTCTGCCTGCCTGTCCACCCGTCCTTCTGTCAGTATGTCTGTCCCTCCATATGTTTATCTGTCTGTCATTTTCTCGTCGCCTGGCCTGTGCTCACTTTTGACACAGCCATGCTTCTTTGGCTACACTCACTGTTTGAATAATTTACTAAAAAAAAATTGGACCCACACATCTGTTTTGAGCAACGCATGAAAACGATGACCGCGGATAAAATCACCTCAGCAAATCCTCTGTGCTTTTCTTTTTTCTGTAGTAGTCCTCTGTGATAAGCGTTTACACTCTCACTCTGTTCTGTTTTCTCTGTTTGTCATTAAATGCATGTCTTCCAGAATGAGGTTTAGTTTCCATGTAGTCACAAGACTTTTTTTTAATGCTACTGGGTTTTTACAGACCAGTGAGTGTTCCAGCCACGATCCATCAGGGAGTCTCAATAGGAAGCTCTCTCACTGCCAGCTGCACTGACTTTGAACTCACTGTGGGAGGGGAGCTTTTCAAAGTTTTGTTGTCTCTTGGATGGTCTGGCTTTTCTTGTGGAGGATCTTTTAGAGTGAAGGGTCCGGAGTGAATCCAAATAGAGGACTAGAGATGGGTTTTTTTCTTGCAATAACAAATCAAAAATATTCCACTGCTTTTTTATAACATGGCATTGCTTTGATGGGTGAGTTAGTGAGCAAATTTTAATTGGGTGTTTTTGTTTGACGTTCTTCCAAATAAAAATGCAGAGAAATCAAAGTCTAATTGACTATAAACAACTTCTTTCCCTCTTTGAACCCTCCAGGTAGAGCTTCTTATTCATGAAGAGAAAATCATTGGTTTTGATGATAAAGTAGTGAAGAAAGTTAAATTGCTCCTCTTTTGAGGGCTGGTGATAAAATCCCAATGAAACAATAAAGATATAAAAGCAGCAAAAAAAGTTGCATCCATTAAAATATAATAGTACCACTAAATTACTTTCACTGAACATTAAGTCAAAGTTTGTGGTCAGCAGCTAAATAAGATCACTTTATCTCCCTCATTACAACCTCTGTTTTCTCTTTCTCCCCAGTGTTACGTCCTACCAGACGCTGCCCAGAAACATGCCAAGCCATCGGGTTCCCTATATGCCTCATTATGGCGATGGCTACTGCAGTATGCCCAGGAATAGCATGGCACAGCGGGACAGCATCTGCAGCATATCGCCGTCGTTGTACGACCACGCCCTGGGTCCCTCGCCGTCTGACAAGCGACGCTCCATGCGCGACGACACCATGTGGCAGTTATTTGAGTGGCAGCAAAGGCAGGCCTACACCAGGCAGTCAGGACTCTACAGCAACATGGCCAGTCCCAAAACCATGATCAACCTGTCGGAGCATGCTGCACCGAGCCACTCCATCCCCCCCTCACCCTCCCATGGGTCCCTGTCCATGTACGGTGGCTACTCTCCGATGCGGTCCGACAACATGCACAGTGCCCGTTCAGAGGTGTCCTCGCCCGTCTATAGAAGAGACCTGAGCATTGACAGACGGCTCAGGCCACAAATCAACAAGGTCGGTTAAAATGCTAAAGCGGTGGTTTCACAACATAACACAAAATGAAAAGCACTTGCTCCCAGGCAGTGTCTGAAAATACCTCTTTGATTCACCAGTAGATGAATGACGGGTAGATGAAAAAAAATCACCTAAGCTAACTTAACCAGCCAAAAGAGTATATAGCTTCTTTGTATCACATATATGTTCATTACAGTACTTTTTATTGAGATAATAAGGTATAATGTTGAATACAACTTTAAAAAAGAGGCTTTCACTCAATGGATGTGAAAGTGACGACTTTTAAATAATTTCTCCTCAGAGTAAAACATAGCACTCATCTTTTTCGTCTATCTTTCCATTGCAATTGGAATTGCACTCCATTGCAACTCTGCACCAAGATTTAGCATCCTAATTTTCAAAAGAAGTAGTAACATTTTTCAAGCTATGATGGATAAATTTAGCGATGAATCTATGGTTTATATGCATGCTGAACTGTTTTTGTTTGTTAAACTCTGACTCAGACAGAACCAACACGGCAGCAATATCATCAGAATGCGATAGTGACTCTAATAGCTTTTTATAATATGACTATCTTGGTACAAACATTTACCCGTCTGTGAGGCCTCTAGAGATTTACTCGCCAAATGGAAATCCACCGGCATTTGGTGCTTGCCGGTTGTTAATTTCACGCTGCTCACAATATTAAAAATGTAATTTAAAAGAAATAAAGGGCAACATCTCTTTTCTATGATCAATGTTAGAATGTGCTCAACTGTTTCCATCTCCATTGACAGAATGTGCTATACTTTGGGTTATCTGGAGTAACAGAAACACTAGATAGATGAGCAATTTTCTATATTTTGAGCAACACAAACAACATTCCCTCCATCTTTACTGCGTTTGTTGAGACTAAAATCTATGGATATATCAGTACTTAAAATATTTAAATTACTAAATTACATATAATACCACAAAACATTGCTCATATTTTGGTGAAGCAATCAGCCGTGAATGATTATTTAAAACAATTCATGGTATAAAATGACTGGCTGGTTTTTGACTAATATATTGTGTCCTGCAGTATGCCTACCCACCTGATAGGAGGTCGATGCCAGCAGGGATCCCGGTCCAGACTATCAATGCCCAGTCTCTCCAAGGCAAAACAGTAAGGCCTCATCCATCTTGTCTCTGTCCCTAACTTTCTTCCTGAATACACAGCCCAGTAATTTCAAACTTGGGCTCTGCACATTTATTCTTCTGGGTTTAATTGGACTTCCTTTGAGCGACAAGTCTATTTTCATAACACCTTCTACCCTCCTTTTCTTCCCCTTTTTGTCCCTCATTTCCTCCAAGAAGACATTGTGACAGAACCTTAAAAGACAGACTTAGGCAGAACCCAGATGCATGTTCCAAGTGGTAGGATTTAGGGTCTGTTCACTTCAGGAGCTCCTTTGACTCGCTTCACATCAGTGGAGACTTAAAAACCCTGTCACTCACAACTCTCTAAGCCAGATCAGGAATTTATGTCAGAGCCGCGAACATGCTATGTCCTCATGGAGCTGGTAAAGTGTGAACTGGATTCTGAAATAAATGCTAAACTGTTCCTCTGTCTCGAGTGGATGTGTAGACTTTGCATGCTGCCGACAGTGATAGCACCTTGGATAATCTCACGGTGCTGAGCTGCATGAAAACTCAGTACCTGGATGTAACAACTGTTCACCTCTTGGGAGCCTGATACCTCTAAATCTCCTGTCCTGGTGTGTTCTCTCCTTTCCTCTCCCACTCCCCCTGCGGTGTGTCCCTGTTTCATTGTGGCGGTACATCTCTCCCTTCCTCCCTCCCTTGCAGCCTGAGGAACTGACTCTGCTGCTGATAAAGCTGCGGCGGCAGCAGGCAGAGCTAAACAGTATACGGGATCACACTGTAGCACAGCTTATGCAACTTAACATGGATGGCGACAACCCAAAGGTCAGGCCCCCAGAGATGCCCCTGCAGGCGTGTGTGTTAGCGTGTGCTGCTGTGTGTGCCATCTTTACCCACATCCATTATGCATTGGGATCCAGGGGATTTTTTTTTTTTTCCACACACAGCTGATTTAAGGAGGAAAGGCGCTACAGTCTGCATTTTCTCTACGCTTTGGCTTGAAGTTGTCCACTCATCATATTTATGGAACTAACTTTTCCCAAAACGTGTAAATTGTCTGGAAACAAAAATAATCTTTTTTTTTTTTTTTTTTTATTGCAACAAGCATCTTCCATTCATTAGATTTGTAATTTTACTTCCCTAAATAGTGGAGACAGATGTTAGCCAGAAATGAAACTTAAAGCCAGTGGTGAGCTTAAAAGAACGGCCAGCTAAGGAGGTCAAGGCCGCTGGCATACGTGAATGTTAATTCAGGATTTTTGCATATTAAGTCTCCTCTAAGATATCCGACTACAGATTTGACTGTTACTGATGTAGGTCAGACAGGCCTGAGGTGGAGAATAGGTGGATGTGAGGGATTTAGGTTTATATTTATTTGTGCACTGTTTTTTAGTTAGTTAGTTAGCATAATTTGTAGTCTCCTTTACCACAACAGCCAAATATTGTTTCCTTGCCTGTCATTCAGTAGCTTGACATCAAGATGCATATATCCATATTATATTGATATATATTGGTATTTAGATATCTGAATTTTTGACTCCCCAATATTGGAATTGAGTATTGGTTAAGCTCCAATCTAAACCTCATTTCACTGTCTTCTTTGTAGTTTGCCTGCATGTCTATTTGGTCATTACGAAGCTCTTTCATGTCCCATAATAAACTGATTCTGTTACTTTTCCTCTTTCTTCACCTTGACTGGTCTTGCTTTCCTCTCTGTCCATTTTTTCTTTGGGCATACTCTACGTGTCATGTGTGTTTGTGTGAGTAAGAGAAAGATGCAGCGAATATTGGAGAAAGAACGTGACGTCTTTACTTTTCTTTTCTTTTGCCTTACTCTGCTGTTGTCTCTTTTTTCCTACCCTCTTCTTTTTGCTGCTGACGTTAGAACGACATTCTCTCGCATCACCTCCAAAGGAACCTCATGTATTTGGACAATCAGGTGGGGTAATGCATGAATGCATGGCCCTGTCTCTTCCTGTCATGATCTGAACTCATTTAATGCTTTGCTGTGATTAAATTGATCAGTACTGTTTGCCTAGGTAACTTATCATTAATTAATAGAATGTTTTTATAGGCAGAGCTACATGGCATGAGGCAGTGTCACAAACTGCGGCATTTATAGCCTCACCTAATTTGCAATGCACGTCCCTAGATGGGCTTGCTCATTCATTTATTAGTCTGAATACATACCTTAAACCCACTGTCAGCTTTATTAACTTAATATGTGGACATCACTCTATTCTTTTTCGTTTGGAGGTGTGGCAGTTTTATGTGCTGCATATACTGTGCATATAGAGAGTCGTGTATCATGTCTTTCATAATCTTTTTTTTTTTTTTAATTGCTCTAAAGTGCTTTGAGAGTTTGAGTAATTACAAAAGTGCAATGTAAAGCACACAGAGGCACAATAACATATTTCTAATTATGAATTTATGGAAAATAACTTCATACTTCAATGAGAGAGCCTCAGATTTGTGTAACCTTTGAGAAATATGTAATTTTGCCCTTCAGACTGAAAACTAAAGTCTCAAGGCTTAACAGTGACCATCTGCTGCACTGCACTGCATAGATCACAACCAAACTGCTGCTATATTGACATAATTAAACCACATCGCAGTTAAACAGCAACTTCCACTGCTAATAAGTAAGCATCCTAGAGCTTTGCTCCACAATGTCTTCCTGATCCTGTTTGTAAAGCGTTTCTTTTTGGTTCCCGTTGCTGTCTCCATCCCTGTCCACTCTGGATGTTTGTGTTTGCTTCTTGAGAGAGATCAAGTGAGGTTGTAACAACGTTGTCGATGTTGTCTCTGAAGTGAAGCTATAAACTGACACTTGCCGTATCGCTCCTCTCCACACTGGACTAGATGAAGGAAAATGACCCTTTAATCGTCATGACTCACACTTTGATTGAGAACTCTGCCCCAAGGCCTCAACTTTACCAGCAAGTAAGGCCAGCCAAAGGCTTTGCTCCGCCTCATCCTCACCACCAGTCGCTGTTGTTATTTTTGATCTGTCGTGCAATGCTCCTCCTCTGGTGTCCAAGTCCTCATGGCATCTTGAGACTGGTCTCCTTGTATTGTTTGTATCGCCAGCACCTCCTCATCCATTGCTTTTGACTGTTCTCTTATTCTGAGAAGTCATGCCAGTATGAGCATGACTTATAAAAGAGTAGTATGATGTGTATGCTTCACTGTCAAGTCAAATTCCTTCCTCACGCTCTGGGCTGGATATAGTTTCCTCTAGAAGTTGCTTAGAAAACAACGAGGCTAGCTGTGGGATTGTCCTACATCAAAGGCTAAAGCTGTGGTTGCACCCAGATCACCTAGGTAGTGAAGCTTTTCGGATTTACCCCTCTTTTGTCTGGAACCAGTGAAGGTTAGTGTGTGATTTTTCATAACCCTTTGCAGAATGTGCTCCCTCTCATTAGCAGAGCCACCTGGACCTGTCAGAGGGACTCTTAATTAGAGTGACTTAATTCTGTGTTGCCAAACGTGTCACTTCTCGGTCCAGTGTATTACAAAATACTTTGTCTTTCTGTGAAAAAAGTATTGTAGGGGAATGTTTTTATGCCAAATTTAAGTACATTAGTGGAAATATGTATATATTTTAACTTTTAGAAGACTACAGAAAAATATCAAAGTAGTGCCAAGTAAGAATTTAGTGGTTTAAGACACTTGAGCGTTAGTTGTGCACTCTGCCTAATATGGCAAGGGAGGCATATTGATGATGAAGATGAAGACAGATGTCTTTGAGGTAGAGTCTCCTTTCTTTGTACATGTCTGCATTACTCCCCCCTCCTCTTGTCATTCTGCTGGTGGAAAGGATAAAGAGTGCCGGCTTGTGTGTGATGATGGCTATGACATCACTTTTGCCACTTTTGAGACCGCCTCTCGAGGTGTAAAAGTGCCGCCGGAGACCGCCCCCGCACACCCTCACCCCTCCCACTCATTCATCGGCGTACCAGCCCCGGCAACAGCTGCATTCCCACCTGTTCAGCTGCTAAAAGTCTGTCTCTCCCCCTTACCTCCTCCTCCTTCTCTTTCCCCATGTCACTTGTAATCCACACCACACAACACCACAGTGAAGCTCCCTGAGCTGTGGGAGAGTCTGCATGTTCTGTGTGGAATGCCATGTGGTGCTCAGGTCCCACCTGCTTTAACTGTACTGTCTGGTTCAACTGAGGAAAAAGGTGTGAAGGAAAGTGTGTGCGTGAACGAGTGCGGGTGGAGTGTTTGGATACAGTGAAGTCTAAAAATATTTGGGCAGTGTGTCATTTCTTGTCATTTTGGCTCTGTAGCCCAGCACATTTGATTTTGAAAACATCAACGTTAAAGCACAAACGGACAACTTTTCAGCTCTTCCCCTCCCTCATAGTGTTTCTCTGTGGTATTACTGTTGGCACTGCTGTCGCAAACCTAGAAATCCTGATCCCTGTATTAATGAGTCAACAGGTTTTGTTACTATCTGATCTAGGAGAAAGAATGTTGTTTTTTGGTTGGCCGGCTCAAGTCCCAATGGTAAGAGGATAGACGTCAAACTTTGACACAACACCAACCGACACAATCACTCTTATTTCATCTGGGTTTCTATCACTCTCCTTCCCTGCCTTCTTTGTCTCCTCCATCAGCGGGGTTCATTTTCTGTTGCAAAGGAGAGAGTTCTCTTTTGTTATGGCAGACGACACTTCTGCCTTAATTTTATCTTTTGTTTTTTTGGGGAGGAGAAATCAATAGGTAAGGAATAGGGATGTGAATCAAAGCTGACAGTTGGCACTTTGGCCTGTTTAGTCAGTGTGTCATTTCATATCCAATGCAAGTACAAACACAAAATATTAAAAGAAATATGTCACTGTCCATATATTCATAGACTGCACATGTATCTTTAGATTCAGAGTAGTGAATGAATGATGACGCATAATGTGATGAATGGATTTTCTGGAAACATGGGATCCAATGCAGTTGAAATAATATCCTCCAGGCTGAGCACTGTGTTTTCTTAATCTTTAAAATAAGTAGATGAATGATTTTTAATACAAGTGGATAAAGGATGAGTTTTTCTCTGTTGGTTCTGTAACTACAAAAATGCAGGTGCTGTCATATAAGAAACACAGGCATTGATAAAGTGCAAACGAGTGTAGAAGTAAAAGCAACACGCTCTTCCACTGAACTGTTTTTTTCTGTATTTTAGCCTTGACTAAGTGACTAAACTGTTACTAATTGTTCTGAGCATTACGGCTGTGAGTTAAGTCCCAAGAAGCTCTGTGGTTATGTCATTAATATGGGAATATCTTTAAGCAATATTGCACTTAGCCATAACACAACACACACACACAGTTGACCGCAGCTACTGGACTGGCAGAGTCCTTCTGGACCAATTAGCTGCAGAGCAGGTGCTGGAGATAAACAGAGTTGGTGGACACAGCGTATGTGCTGACTCCAGAGTTTAGAAAGCAAGATTGTTTTACATGCCTTCGCCTTGCATTTCCAATAAAACCACTGCGCTGTTCTGATGGAGACAAACGGTTGTGGGTGATGAAACACGAGGCACCAGAATCTGTTTAGACTGGCTGCTGTCCTGCTGTTGGTTTACTAACTTAGATGGTCTGATTCAGTGAAATATGAGTTTCCACTCAAGGACAAATCCTGTGGCTCTGAGAGAGCCCTGTCATGACACTGCATTAGATCTCCAGATTCTGATATATATGTGCACATTTGGTGTTTCTGTCTAATGCTCTGCCTTTCTTCACAGTTGAGTCCAGAAGACTACAGGGAACGCGTCTATACATGTATGCCAGAAGAGATGGACATTGATGTAAGTTCACTCTCGTAATGACGTGATGCTCCATTCTACGATACACAATGGCTCACAACTCTTTACTGTTTTTGTCTTCAGACTAAACTTAGCAGGTTGTGTGAGCAGGATAAATTGGTGAGGACACAAGAGGAGAAACTTCAGCAGCTTTACAGAGAGAAGGTAAATAAACACTTCACATCTGTCATCATCATCACATCTCTCACACTAAACACAGTTTGAAATGTTTACAACAAAGTGGTGAAAAAAAACAAACAAGAGAATAAACAGTTCACGCTCTGTTTAAATTCTAAGAATAGCTCGAGTAAATTGTATGTGCACAAAACTGAGAAAGAGAGAACTGAAAAGCTTTGTGCATCCGTTGTAATGCTTAACTATAGCCAAGTTACTGTCATACTGTCAATATATCTGATTGTCGACTGATAGTTAGTAGACCGTAACATTGTGTTGGTCACTGTGAGGCCTGCACGATATGAGGAAAATCTACGTTGTGTGATAACATCAAGTTAGAAGCACACAAAAACTGTTTTGTAGTGTGTCCACCATATCTAACTCAACATTTATGCAAGCAGATTAGCAAGAGATTTCTTACAAAAATGTTTTGAATTATTTTATAAAATGATAAAACAAACTGTAAAATGTAGCACGATTTGTAGTCATGTTGAAGTTGAACTCCATGCTCATAAAAAAAAAAATTAAGCTCTGGAATGTTTGGCTGATAAATTGATTTGTCAGTTCGGTTATTGATGAATGAATAAAGTTGTTGCTCAAGTAATGATACCAAACAATAGCTGGTTTATGAGTTTTTGCTTATATTTTTTATGTTATTGTAGATCTTATATTGTGAGGTTGTGAGGCTGATGGTAAATTGTCATAATTTCCAACCATTTTGCAGACAAAACAGTCACTGGATTAATTGTAAAGCAACACTGACAGTTTAACCAATACATGAGTTACATGCAGCCATACTGTTTATAATACCATTGTAAGAAGTATGGAAACTATAAAGCAGGTCATTGGACAGGAAAGTTTGAGAGCTTGAGTAATCCATCACGACTTTGCCAAAGTTATACCTGATCTCAAAGGTTACATTGACAAATTACACTCTCATGCTGTATGTGTGTTTCATGTGTTCTGTGTTCCCTCAGCACACCCTGGAGACGGCACTGCTGTCAGCCAGCCAGGAGATAGAGATGGGCTCTGATAACCCCGCTGCCCTGCAGAGTGTCATGCAGCAGAGAGACTTACTGCAGAGCGGCCTGCTCAGCACCTGCAGAGAGCTCTCCAGAGTCACAGCAGTGAGTCATGCAGCACATTCACACACACTCATGCTGGACTTTGACACTCTATTTCTTCAGGAGGAGGATGAGATTTTTTTTCTGCTTGTTAACACTGTCATTCACAAAGTGTTCTTTTTTCCAAACCAGGAGCTGGAGAGGTCGTGGAGGGAGTATGACAAGCTGGAAGCAGATGTGACTATGGCTAAAAACAACCTGCTGGAGCAACTTGAAGCACTTGGAAGCCCTCAGGTAGAATCATTCTTGCAACTGAAGCTGTGCTGCTTTACGCTTTCACTGCTTCTGCTGTCTAACTCTTGCATGGTATAATAGTCAAGGTTTGGTTCAGTAATGTATTGCTGAGGTTCAAAGAAAGCTGCAAATGTGACAGATTACCTTGAACACCTTTTGTAGACACTTTTTTTTCCTTGGGGAATCGGTAAAGAAGATTCTGGAGCACGCTAGTTCCCTTAGCTGCAGCATAGAGGGAAGTAACTGAGAGATCAAAGTAACATAGTGCGTGATTGATGACTTGAGCAGGTCTTAATTAAGTCTGTCTTTTATCTTGTCCTTTATCACGGTGACTGAGAGAGAACAGTCATTCCTGGTTCAGCCTGAGTCAGAGCCAGTGCTAATTTAGAGTAGACAAGTCAGAGGGCCAGCAGGGAGCCTGGACATCCTCCTTTAAAGTGCCTTTCACTCACAGAGAAACCTGTCATCAGTGAGGAGGAGATAATGACGCATATTTTTCCCTTGGTCTTTTGCTCTTCCCTGTGTCCATGAAACCAAGTTTTAATTAAGTATTGATTTGCAGTTCACGTAAGGTGATTTGTGAACAAGTTGTTTTCTATCCACACCCAGACGGAGCCCCCCAGCCAGCAGCATGTCCACATCCAGAAAGAACTTTGGAGTATTCAGGATGTGTTAGAGGCCCTCAATAAAAATAAAGCTCAGAGAAATGCCGTTGATGGCCCGTATGGGCCCATGACCAACTTCAGCAAGCACAGAAATGAGGTGAGGCACCACTTATACAAACACTAAATAGTGTACTTCGTCAATGAGTTCTGCAACACTGAAACAATTAACCATTTAATCGATTAGACAATTAATCGACAATAGTATCTGCGGTCATGTGGACCCTAATATTCCACTAATAATCGGATTAAATGCTTCATACAAATAAAAATGTACCATGTATCTGCCTCAGTCAGAATTGATTTGAATCTGGTTGTGAGGGGGATGTAAACCTTTGATAATCTGACCATGAGAATGCTTAATCTGACTGTTTCTCTGTGGCTGGACTGATTTATATTCTCTCTGTGCACATTTTCCTCATGTGGGTGTAACATTAAGCGAGATGAATGAATTTCCTGAAGGTGAAGAAACATGTGTATCCTAACAATTTTTCTAGTCATCTGCCCATTGTTGACAGGAACACTTTTCTCCTAATTGATGTTACTTGGTACAGGGTCGTAACAAGTAAAGCCTGTGTTACAGTTGAACTTTCGTCTTAAGTGTATGCTGAATTTACAAACTTGTTATGCTGAAACACAAGTTGTCATTATTTTTATTTTTTATCATGTTTGATGTGTACATTTACCAAAAAGCAAGGGAATACAAAATTATGATACTTTATAAATGGAATTTGGCATGGCAGGTTCCCTATAGAAGAGAATGAACCAAATTCCATTAAGATATCTGTCACTATACTGTATTTCAGCCAGTGTACGTTGGCAGATTAGATGCTTCTGTGGTCATTTTAAAAAAAAAGTCATATCTTGATAAAATCCTTTGGGTCTATGTAAATGCACATCTTATCTGATCACTTTGTTTTAGCGTCCATGTAAACACTTAAGTTGGAACCTGTAATCAGAATGATTTCAATAAGGTTGAGGAAGTATTGTCCATGTAACCGCAGCCAGTGTAGGTGATTTATCGAGCTAAAATATTGCAATTTTGCGCTTCCAGCTTCTCAGATGTGAGGATTCATTTTGTTTCTCTTTTTATATAATTGTATTTGAATCTTTGGTTTATGGACTGTTGTTCTGAGAAATTGAGCAACTTGAAGACATCACATTAAGGGATGCAATTTTAATCACTTATGAAAATGGTCTGTATTTACACTCATACACTTGACTTTACCCAGATCTCCTGTAGTTGCGTAGATAATAACCTACTTTAGCCGAGTGCTCAAACTGCCAGTGCTGCTCATGGACAGTATGAGTGGTGGTATCTGAGTGGATGTGTCAGTCACTCTGTAACAGCATGTGGAGCCTTCTCTCTGGCTACCCAGCTGTGGGGCAGATCTGCTCAGTAACAGATGGTGATTGCCCTGAGCGTGCATGGTGGCGCCATGTGTCACCTTGCTTCCTGTCCTGTCATGCCCTGTATAATCCCCAGGAGGAGGACTCGGTACCCCCACGGCCACCCCTACCCGAGTCCTATGAGCCTGACCCCCCCACTGTGCCCCCTCTGCCCTCTCGTGCTGGTATTCGCCCTTCATCCCTCCACAGGCCGGAGGACAGGAAGGCCAATCAGAGGAACGGCACGCACAGCGTAAGCTCGTTGACACGTCGACCTCATGGTTGACACTGCCTTCAACTGTGTCATCACTCGCCATTGCTTGCTGTGATGGTTTTCACTTTCATTTTGATGGACTTCTCATGTCTTTTGGATTGTTTTTGGTTCAATCATATCCCTTTTGTTTTTACTTGATGCCATTCTCTCATCTTCTATGTTTTTCAGTTAATTGGATGAAGCCTCACTTGTGTGTTTTTGTTTTTGATTTTAATTTATTCACTGTCTGTTTCTCTTTGTGTTGAAAAGTGGTGATTTTGTTCTGTTTTGTTGTGTTTGGCCTTGGTTGCAAACCAAACTATGTCTGAGTTGAGATGTGTCTGCCTGCTGCCTGCTATTTCATTGTGCTAGAAAACTGTGTCAAAGGACATGGAGAGTTTTTCTTCAAACTGTATATACATTTATGCTTTGAGATTGCCATGTCTGTAAAAGCAATTTTTATGGAAAATGTTTGTTTGCCACTCTTTCTTGATGTCATTCTGTAACAGAAAATGTCACTTTTTTATGTTTTATGACTCAATTTGGAACCAAATTCATAAATCAAAGCTGTTCTGTCTTTGTGTTGAACTTGGTCTTTCTCTCTTATCAGCAGGGCCCAGACTACAGGCTGTATAAAAGCGAACCAGAGCTCACGACAGTGACCGAAGTGGATGAGAGCAATGGAGAGGACAGATCTGAACACCCATCCGAGCATTCTGGGAACAAAGGTACTTTGAGTCGGGCAAAACCAAGTAATGTGATACCAGTTTCTGAAGATGCATTATACTCTTATATGCATCATGGCATTTGCAGAGGCATCACTTTGACACAGAGGATAAACACAAGGTCAGGCTTTTCTCCAAAGGCTAGGTCAGTGTATCACATAGTGGTTGGATAACCATGGGGACAGTGGTATTTGTTCCAGTATTTTCCTGTATTCCATTTACACAATACTGATCAGGGTTCACTGATCAGGGTTTATATTTAGACTTAACCACAATACTTTCTCTGTAAAAGCGTGGTTTAGAATGTCCAAAAGATCAAAATGGGATACATTTGGTGAAACCGCTTGCACAGCATAATCCAGGTGTTGTGAAGATGAATGATTACACGGTCGCTCCACATTTGTTCCACATCACCACACGGTCAATAGTAGCAATGTGCAAACGCTGCAGAAAACACTGTCGGTAGAGTGTACCAGGTTTTCTTTTACTAAGCTTAAACTTGGACGTCTCACTGATATACAAATAATTGTATTATCCAAATCAACATTACCCACCTACCTGATGTCATAATGACTGTAGTTATATTATTTACCACTCTTATACTCGTAAGTACAAACTTATGTCCAAATATGATAACTGTTTCGTATAAAAGCTCTGTCACTGAACCAAATTGCCAACTGACCCCTCGTCTTGTTTTTTGTATCTGACAGGGATATCCTACCCAGTGGGAATTGTCCCACCCAGGACCAAATCTCCAGTGCCTGAGTCTTCCTCCATAGCTTCATATGTTACCTTAAGAAAGAGCAAGAAGCCTGACCCTAGGACGGTGAGTCCCTGGACTTAAATGTACTGTGACCTCTAATAGCAACTGCAAATTGTTCTCAGTTTGTTTTTACCGTTTTACTGTTTTACCAATAGATGCTGCTGTTAGTTACGATCAGTTGTTGGAAACTTACTTTAAAATGTAAGGGCTAAGCTGTCAGGCACTTTTTTTCCAAACATCAAACCAAACCAAACATCTTTGACTTCAAGCAGCAGAAAAGCTATTTCAACAGTGATAAAGATTTTTTTCTTCTCATTATGAGCTGCCTCTGGGCAGCAGCAAACTGGCCACCACTTCATTTTCTTAATTGGTTGTTTTGGTTATTGAGCTGTTGTGTGAAAGCTAACATGTGGCAAAAGAGGCCACTTGTCACACGGCCAGGGTCTGACTCCTACTCTTAAAAAAAGGCTGTCATAAAATAGATGGCAAGCTTGGTTTATACAGTTTCCAGCCTCACACACTAACAACTTAAATATTCTAAACCATGTCATTACTACACCACACTGAGGGTGTGTCCTGTTTTAAGCATATATTTGTGTTTAAAAAAGAGATGTACATATAGTATAAATGACCCTACATGAACATACTTCTTCACGTACACCATATAGCCCACGGTTGTGGGGAAATGAGTAGCAGGTTCAATTTAGGCCCTTGGACACCAGCCTCTTGAACATTCTGGCCAGTAGAGGCTTCGTCCAGGGGCTCTGGACAGAATCCAGATCTGTCAGTCCCTCCGGCACGGCACAAACCTGAAGTGAACAACTTCTGCTCAGTTCACTTCACATCATCTGCCTCTCTGAGCGCGTTTGTGTGTGTGTGTGTGTGTGTGTGTGTCTGTGTGTGTGTGTCTGTGTGTGTGTGTCTGTGTGTGTCTGTGTCTGTGTGTCTGTGTGTCTGTGTGTGTGTACAGCAGCCAGTCAGGTTGCAGCCACATGTGTTTGGACTTGTGCTCATTTTGGTTCTAAGAGAGTGAACATTAAAGAGGCATTTCACAATAGTGATTGCGGTTATTATGTCAATCTTGACTGTTTAAAGAAACAATTCTTTTTTTTTTTGAATGTGCATCATCGCCAGACAAGATGTGATTATTCTTCCTTCTTAAGTTTAGACTGTTTTTAGCAATACATAGAACTCCACCAATTTCCACTTAGCTACACACTTGAACTGTAGCATAGTGACATTTGTCTCCAAGCATTGAATTTCTAACAGTGATGCCACATTATTATTAACTCGTATTTTTTTTGTGTGTTTCTATGCCCTTCTATTGTGCTCTTGCA
>CAEMYA010000177.1:2189965-2222951 GCA_903131615.1 Diplodus sargus | reverse complement strand
ATGCCACATTATTATTAACTCGTATTTTTTGTGTGTGTCTCTATGCCCTTCTATTGTGCTCTTGCATGCCTGTGGTCATCGTCTCTGGCCAACAGGAGCGTCCAAAAAGTGCAGTTGAGCAGCAGCTGTGTGCTGCAGAGAGCGGCCGGCCCCGGATGAGCGTGGAGGAGCAGCTGGAGAGGATCCGCCGCCACCAGCAGGGTGCCCTCAGGGAGAAAAAGAAAGGCCTCAGTATCCGGGGCGGCAGCCAGGAGAACACGCCTTCTCGCAGTCACTCATTCAATAAAGAAAACCATTTCCGCAGTGTACAGGTACAGTATTGTGGCGACCACTGCAGACACTAACAGCACTTCCGCCAAACTGACAGTTTGGAATCATGTTTGTTCTTTTTTTTTCTGTGCCTTTTCTAGTCTCAAATGAGGCGCAGAGATGATGTGATCAGCAGTGACATTCAGCAACTGGAGGCTTCGCTCAGGCAGCAGGAGGTTGTGAGAGAGCAGGAGACGCCTGCTGAAGAGATTGCCCGTCTCAAAGAAGCCTCGCAGTCTGACCACATAAATATGGACCGAGAGGTAAAGCATAGCAGATGGCTGTCTTAGACGGATAATATTCTCACGGGCAATTATTTAGGAAATGTTTACACCAACATATAAGGTATTGTGTGTTTGATTCTTAATACCACAGCAGAAAATCTGTGTTTATTTTTCAATCAAAACTAGAATAAATTGGAATAAAACTGATACAATTATATTGTATTAGTGCAGTTAAAAGGGAAGTTGTGGTGTGTAATAAATGATGGTCTGAAAAAAATGTATGTTGAGCTCGTCTTGTAACTAAACGTCATGGTACCTAAACCGTATTGCCACTAGGGCTGTCAAAATTGCTCCAAAATGAAATTCGAATATTCGCTCTAAAAAAAACACATTGGTTCGGACCATTTGAATATCTATATTTGTGCATTATGTCAGTAACAGGAGGACAAACTAATACAACGAGACATAACTACTTGTATAGGCATTTTCGGGATATAGTACCTTGGTTCCAATTCTTGACAAAACTCTCTGAAGCCCGTGCCATCGACGATACTGATCAGCCTCATGTCATTGCATATTTATGAAGAAAGTTTCTTCGTGCACGCCTCTTGTCGTGCTGCAGACAAAGAGCTTGTGGCGAGACGTGGCTGTTTAGTTGGAGTTCCAGACATCATGGCATGCTCATTTGGGTGCACATTTTCGAAATGTGCCCTCATGTTGCTAGTGGTGGAATGGTAAGCTAACTGTAGCTTACACAGCTTGCAGACAACTTTTATCACAAGGCTCTGCATTTTTGCTGTATACTGACCAAAATCCAAAGTATTTCCAAACGGGGCTTTTTTAGGTTGCTTGGAGTCCAAACCACTCTCTCTGCTGCCGAGTTGAACTTTCTGCCATTTCTCTCTGTCATCTACATCTGCCACGGTTTTTGTCGGGTCTCACTTTCAGCAGTGAATGACGCTGTGCAAGTGTGACTCCTGTGACCTGTCCCTGACCCGTCATGCTGTGTGCCAACTCGCTAAGCAGCCACTGATGTGGTTTTTTTTCATAGTCGAATATTCATTTTAACAATCAAATCTTTGTTTTGTTTTTTTAAATACTACAGCCCTAATTGCTACTGAGTGTAAAGGCTGATTTATAGTTGCATGTTCAGAGTAAACATACCGACCCCTATTGGCTCACAGCTGTGTTTCTGGGCTAGGCAGAGTAGACAGGCTGAGTGTCCACAGGGAGGATTGGCCCTCCAGACACAACAAGTTTGAACATTACTTAGTTTTGGCAAGATGGTGTTTGCCATGGGCAGCCAGCCCTCCAGATATCCAGCCTTTATGCTCTCTCTTGCCCAGAGATGGAAAGGAGGTAAAGAAACAGCTGAATAGGTTGGTGTGATTACTGGGAAAACTACAGGCCACAATCCCTTATATTAGCAGCACTGCCCAACACTGCATGAGAAGTTGCAAGATGTGATGCTACTAGGTCGACCAATCACAGTCGTGGCAAGAAGAAACAAGAATACAGTATCATACTGTATTGATGTTGTATTAGTATTGGCCTGTTTTTAGCAATCGATCTGTTAAAATGCAAAAACACAGTGGCCAGGATTTATTCCAATGCCAAAGTGAGCTTGACATAATGACCATTCATACTAAAACCTTATTATAAGTTGCCTATATGCCCTGCACTTCATTTTAAGTTTCTTCTTGTTGTTCTTACAAAAATTCATAACCTTTTTCTGGATTATATCAATGAACCTCTCACAGTTTGTGTTCCCAACCGATCTCTGCTTGCTGCAGAATGTCTCACATTAAGTGCTTCTCACTGTAGGACGAAGCCTTTGGCGGTGCTCCATTTAGCTCTTGCTCACCCAAAATGTGGAACAGCCTCCCTGTACTGTAGATTATGACAAACATGTCAAACATCTGTTATTTTGTTTTTAATGTCCTTCTGATTAAAATCTCCATTTGTTTACTCTAGACACTTTTAGATTATAGATTTTTTTTCTGTATCTATTCTTTAGTGTGAAGTGTTTTATGAAGTGCCCGTGTTCTTTCTTCAGCTGTCTGTGCCTGACAAAGTGCTGATTCCTGAGCGTTATGTGGAGTCAGACCCCGAAGAGGCTCTGAGCCCTGAGCAGGAGGCTGATAAGCAGAGGAAAGTTGATCGCATCAAAGCCCTTATAGCCAAAAACAGGTAAACACACACTCTGTACCAGTAACATTTTATTAGAAAGGACAGGATGCTCAGAGACTTGAAGGGAGAAAATAATTCTTATGTGAAAGGCCTGTCTTTGGCGGTGATCACTGATATTTCCCAGCAGATGTCATGCGTAGAATTCCTAGTAGAAGTGAGGAGTACAGTAAGCCTGGGGTCATAGCTGGCAATCACAATGTATGTCTCAAAAGGGGCATGCAGATTAGTGCCTTGGATGTGCAGAAACATCCCTGCTTTTATCTCCTAGCCATAGTGACATTTGATTCTAAATGTCAGCCTTTTTGAATTGATGGAAAAGAGATAGCTTGTCTGTCCCGGGGTAAATGTGTTAATTCTGAAACTGTGTTTACACTTGAAGCTGCATAACATATATCAATCCCAGAGACCATTTTGTATATGTGTTTGCTCCCAGCATGCAGAATGTTCTGCCCAGTTTGGCTCTAAGCCCGGAGGAGGACGCTGAAGAGGTGGTTACCGTACAAGAGCAAGAGAAGATGATTAATATCTCCTACGAGCTGGCAGCAGAAGCCTCCAAACGCAGCAAGCTGGTAGCAGGTATGTCCCTAGAGAAATGAGCGAGGAGGTGGTGGAGGGCTTTTTTTTAAAGATCCCAACTTTTTTTATTATTATTTTATCAACCTGCAGCTGCTTCCATTGTGTATGTATTGAGTCATTTATCATTGTAGTTTCCTCTTTAATTTAATTGATTTTAATCATCATTTCCTCTGTTGTTTGGCTGTTTAGTAATTAGCAGCTGATTTAATTTGTGTGTGTGCTTGTTTGTGCTCAACATCTTGCTCTGTTTCATTGCAGTGAAAAGCCTGTCGCCCTCTTCCCCACCCCTTCCACAGTCTCCTAACACACCCCCTCAACTCACTGATGGGTCTCACTTCATGTGTGTGTAGTAGCACCAGTAAGGGCCTTCATCAACATGTTTTGTCCATACTCACAAAGCTAAAGTGTTCTCAGTGTTGTAATTGTTGTCTCTGGGGAAAAGAAGCATGTCAGAATGAAGGGTGTGATGTCAAGTTTTGTAAAAGTATGGGGAGAGGAAATGGTTGTGATGTGTTGATATGCATTCTGTCGTAGTCGTGCAGGCACGCGGCAGCTCAGCATTCAGTGCTGATGTCGGACGACTATTCCTTAAAATATTTGTTGTGTAATGATCAGACTTGGATGACTGTTACGTGCACCAAGTGACGATTTTATTAGGTACACGTGTTCAATCTAACCCAGTTCTATACAACAGCTCAACCATACGTTCTATCATTACAAAGATTCAAATGTTCAGTTTTTATTGACATTTTTGGATATTAATTACATTAAATTATGTGTTTGTCACTGAGGTCATAGTAATGTGTTGTCCTTATGACAGCTACCAGGTTCTGGTGAAGCCGGAACCTCTCGATCGCCACCTGGTGGCTGGCTGTAGTAGAGATCATAAACCCCCCTCTATGTTAGCAGATAGGACATGAGCCAACCTGAAAGCTCAGTGAACATATCAAAAACATTTTACCCAGAGATGATATCTGTAATTTTTGCTCATTCTTATTAAGCTGATGTATTTTCAAGTGTTCATTTTTCTAAAAAGTTTGGTTTTAATTCGCTGTTTTACGCTATGAGGGGGTTAATCATCATTTTTGAGAGCTGTGCCCTATGAGTGGGAGCTTGAAACAGTGACTCCACTGTCTGGTCAGCCCTGCAAAGACACTGGCTCCAAATGTGGCAGCACTCGTATCCGGGGTATTTTGGCTTCATTTTTGTACAGTGGGGGAAAGTGAAGACACATCGCCAATCTTTATACATGTCGGAGGCGGTGACATTATAATAAGCAGTGATTCATGCATGAAGGACAGAATATTAGGAAAACACCAACAACGACCTCAATGCAGAAACACAATTTAGAAGACATATTGTGCTCTTTTTCAGGGTCATGGTTTTACTGTTGATCACCACTTGAATAGGTTTACATGCTTTAATGCTCATACTGCCCAGTGCTGCAGCTCTGTATTTCCCCCTACTTTCCCCAGACTCCCCTTAATGGTAAATTCACACACACCAGACCCAGCACTGCTAACAAGAACAGAACAGCTGTGCTTACTAAATTATTACGTGCTAAACTAACTGCCAGACACAAATTGTGCAAAAGTGTGACATGGTGCAGTAGTGTGTTGTCACAAAGCCACAGAATTAAAGGCAAGGCTGATAACGAGGTGTTTTTAGGAGCAGTGTTTTCTGTGGGAGAGAGGAGCTTCTGTTGTTGCTGACATTGGGCTTTTTTTTATTTTAAAGGTCTTTTACATAAACATGAACCAATAGAAAACACTGAAGCAAAGGGGATACAAATTAAAATGCTCAGTTGGTCTCCTTTAATACTGTAATGATCGTCTTAACAAATACTGACAATTATAAGACTACTTAAAGTAGACAGGTGTACCTAAAAAGTGCCCACAACTATGAGTCTTAGGAAATCTTAGATATCCACTGTCTAGTATTATTTTTGGAGAATAATTTGACCTTTGCCATTGTTCTCAAACCCTCCTTCTCTCCCTGCAGCACAGGCCCTGGCTTCAGTAAAAACCTACACATGAAGGAAACAGTAGTGGAGGTGTAAAGGCGCCTCAGAAGACTTCCCCAAGGACATCAGCACAAGGCCACGGCCTACAGAGAGAGAAACTGCCCACTTTGTACTCTAGGGTCTTGACCTCTGACTTCTGTATGCTCACTGTGACGTCTTAAGCTTCTATGCCACCAACAACACTTTTTCTGTGTGACTTTTCTCTGTTATCGCTCCTCTTTTGGGGCGCCACAACCTCCTCAGCCGGTACTGTTACCATTGCAGTTCCATTTTCAGTTTTTACAAGGCTTTTAAGGTTATTTTTTATTATTTATATGGTTTTATTATGTTCTTGTTTGAATATGGGCCAACGTCTATCTGTATATGATTTATATGAGGCTTATAGACTGAGCTCAGTTGTAAGTAGGAGGGCCTGTGGTAAAAAATCTTTTGGTCCATGCTACATTTTCCATTCATGTTTCACCACCTGTCCAAAAGGTTGCAAGAACACATTATTTTACTTCAGTTATGTCTTTTTTTCAGGCATCGGTCATCAACTAACCATTCATATTTATCATATATTGTAAAAAAAACAAAACATGCAAAGATTAGTATATTAAACATGTAGATCTCTCCATTATAATGAAAGGAGGGGACACTTTATTGCTGCAGACTAAGATTCTTTGTAATCTCTCCTGTTTTCTGGGTTGTAATTATGAATTAATGGGATCCTCTGCAGTCCCTGTCGCATTGTTGCCGACATATATGTGAATGTTCTGGCTTTAGTCATTCTATACTGTCTTTTTTTATTGCCAAGAGATATATTTAAACTGAGAGAAGGAAACAAAAGAGTTTGGTTCTATTTTATGACATGTTGGTTTGAAGTCATGGAACTAAATTTAAAAAAAAAAAAGATTAGCACATGTAAAAAGCAATAAAAATAAAAATGTTTGTGGATCCAGGATTATTTTTTGTGTGTGTATAAAGTGTAATTATCAGAGGTTTACTGTGTATATAATGTACATGGTAGAGCAGGATGGGATGATGTATCCAACATATGGTTACAGACTAGATTTGATTTGCAAATGTTCATATTCCATCTGTTTTATATCATGTTAAATAAATGTTGCTGTTCTTAACAAATGGATGCATTGGTGTTTTTTTACCGCCCTTTCACCAGCTGTAGTAGGCAAACTGAGAATGAAGCTGTGTAAGCCTTCTTACTGGAGTAATGATTTTAATTTGCAGCTTTCATCAGAAATAAATGTAAAATGTGGGCTGATTACATTTGGTTACTCTGGCTGGAGTTGCTCAGGTTGTATGACTGCCAGTTTAAATACAAAATAGTGGCTCCCTCTGGTGGTCATGTGTATAATTTACTTCAACATGTATGTTTGACTCATGAATACATAGTTTCTAGAAAAATTACTTTTGATTCCTGAGTAGATTTAAAATCGACAATAGACTTTTTAAGACTTTCACTTGAGCACAATACATATGGTTGACTTTGACATTTACCAAAGTAACATTTTAACTTGCTTTTACTCAAGTATACTTTTGGGTACTTTTTACAACACTGAACATTAACTACTGTAAGCTTGATCGCTTCTTCAAGTGTTGAATCCAAAAACATCCAATAGATTATAGCCTACAAATAATTGCATCACTCAAGAGAGGAGTCAGCCACAGGCATTTTTTCACATAACTTTTATACTTGTATTTGTGATCACCACTGCAGTTACTTGTTTTTCTGTAATTTTAGGATGCTTTGTTGACATGTTGCATGCTTTTAATGGTAAATAACTGATAAAAAAAACTGTGATTTTATTCATTTATTCTTATGTACCATCAATAAAAACCATCCATTGCAAATTATGAATCATTTATGATACTTTAAGGCTTTTGCTTAAGTACAATTCATGTGGGTGACTTTCACTTCTACCAAATATTTTAACATAATATCTTAACTTTTACTCAAGTATGACATTTACAGTTATTATTACAACACTGTCCATTACAGTTCATCTGATAGTCTACATAACTTGCAATTTAAATCAAATGGCTCTTGCTGGAGGATGAACACAATTATAGGATTTTTTTTATTTAAAAAAAATATTTTTTGTATTGTAAGGTATGGCACTGTGTATGTAGAAAACAAAAACACAATTATAAAAAGAAAAGAAAGCAAACAAAGAACAACTAAACATCAGAAACGTATAGCGATAAGTTATTAACAGACTCCAGTGGTCTATGATTAATGTAAGGCGTTATTGATGTACAACACAGATTTACAAATGAAGCACAAAGTTCCCTGGCAAATTTGAAGTCTTCAAAAAGGAATCAAGTAATCCAGTTGGGTTTTTGCTAAATGCCTTTATTTGTTCCATTGAGGGGTATTCTGCCAACAGAACAAACCACTGTGAAGTTGCTCTTTTGCATCTAAATTTCTAGCTGAGTGATAATGGCCTTTGTTGTGATGGTAATGATGGCCTTGTGGTATTTGTGTAGGTGACTAAAATGATGTGAGGTCTCCTAAAATGAGGGGGAAGGAGAAAGTGGTGAAATGTTCCTAAACAACCTGGCAACCCAAACCTCCTTTTTGCAGTGGGCATTGGTAAACTAATCTTTAATTGTGATTTTAGTAGGTGAACAGCTGTAGTAAACACTCACTCCTGTGTTAAAACTGGGCTGGAAACACATGGAAAGTTTAAATACCAACGTCCGATTTTCTTCTCCTCGTGCCGCCTCCGACCAATCAGAGAGTAGACAATGAGCTCTGACCCCGCCCTTCTTCTGCAGTGGAGCTTGTGACGGTGCCACGGTTAAAATTCAATACCGAAAGTGTCCCACGGTACGTACGTCGCTGAAATGGCTGCTGCGGCGACGGAAGAAACACCCGCACTGAGTGCTCATGGCGATGTATTGTCCGTGGAGACAAACGAGGGCAACAGAGAGGAGAAAGAAAGTGGCCCCGCCGAACCGGAAACAGAGGAACCTCGCAGCAGCGAGGAACCGAAAATGGAAGCGGTGGACGCGGAGGCCGGCGAGGAGAAGCCCGCTGCAGCGGCAGACAAGGCCGCGAGTGAGGCGGCGACAGACGACAGCGCTGAAGCGGCCAACCAGGAGGCGACCGCCGCTCCTGAAGACCCGGAGCTGAAACCAGAGCCGCAGCAAAGCCCCGGAGAAGGTAACAAGGAGCCCGCCACAGATACCGCTGTAAAAGAAGCGAAGGAGGAAGCTGGAGAGGACAGCCGGTGTTCGGGGATAGACTGCGAAAAGAGCAAAACAGTTTGTGAAGATGGTGAGAAAGCCACCGGCGGGGGCGGGGAGCTGGGCGACAAGAGGCGGCCGAGTGTGGAGATATCATCCTCGGATGGTGAACCGCTGAGCCGTGTGGACTCCGAGGACAGGTTGGTTGGGGGGAAATGACAGGTTGTTGTTGTTGTTTGTGACCAGTGATGGGTGTGAACGGGGTTACAGTAGTAGTCTCAGTGGAGGATAACTGTTAATATTTTTTTGTTTGTTTTTGCAGTTAATAGATAACGTGAACGCTAGGAAAAAAAATGCACTCGTCTATGTTATCAGCATACCAACCAAAATGGAGGTGACCAGATTTCCAGTTTTACGGTCAATATATCAAATCCCAGTGTCCTATGGTATTATCTATGATTTAAAAACATGATAACACTGTGCACAAGCTCCAGAGGTTTAAAGTTAAGTTCAACTTAACTGCTTTATATTCTGTTGGGCATCTACAGCAAAGCATCATACAGTATTATATACAGTTCATTATGTGTGTGGCTATCCTGTGAGAACCACAGATCTGTTAAAAGGCAACTTCTCAACAGGCCTGTTTTCAGATATGCATTTTTTTTCGGGTTTATGACGAGTTTATTCATCTTAAGAGACGCTCTACAGATGTATACATCTGTACATCTGGTTTTCCCCTTGACAGGAAAGGCGTAAAACATTAACTAAAAAGTACAAGTTTTAGTGCACAGCCAAAAAAGGGTACATTTCCAGGGACAGTTCAAGTCTACCCAACCAAAATGCATCTAACTCACACCCCTTTTAATTCTTCCGTAGTAACTTGTTGTTATTTTCATCTTAGATGGTTAGATCAAACATCAGACATGTTTTAACACATATAGCCAAACTCTTTCCGTGGATAATCATTTCTGCCTGATAAGGTTTTCCCACTTTAAAACTGCATCAAACACTAATTCTAATTCTTCTGTCTTATAAAATCTAGAGAATATGAATACATATTTTTTTTAATTTTCTGTCAAAGGCTTCATTCCTGAATGCAAGATGTCTCCAATATCGTTAAGGAAAGGTCCGTTTTCGTGCAGATGTGACCAATCACACTTGTTTAAATTTGGTATTGGACTATGATTGGCTTCCAAACTACTTTCTGTCACAAAATCATCTTGTATGCCATGAACTTGCCTTTAAGGTGGGCATGGATAAACATTCCACTTTAAGCAGATGAATGGGAAAACCGCTTCCTTTAAAACATGGTGGAAAAACGTATATTTACTGAAAGTTAAACATGCTATTTGTCAGAAAAGTTGTTTTTTGAGTCTCATTCCTAACTCGCCAGGGTTTCCCGACCTATCAAAAACAAACTATTTGGGGTTGTAGGACGGCCGACCCCCATTCCAAAGCGCCAGTTTTTGACGAGTTGGGAGTGCGACTTAAAAAATTAAAATTTTCTGACAATTAATCATGCTGATCTCATTACTCAAACTAGGGCTAAAAACACTGGACTGGAAAAGGTAACATCTAATGGTTGCATTGTTTGTTGAATAAGTGAACTATTGTCTTTGAGCCCTTAGGTGATTTTGTCAGCACAGAAAATTAATAACACAGTGCTAGAAGCACTGAATGCAGCAGTGTAATTGATTTGGCATGAGTGATTAATGCGGTATGCATGGAAAATCAGTTGCAGCTTGAAGGATTTCATGCATAGTAGCTAGTAATACGTGCACCTGTTCCTCACTGCTGTGCAACGCCTGTTCTTAGCTATGAAGATATTCTTGATGGCCTTAGCACCCATGTTTTATAACCCCCCTCCTTTTTCTCTCTGTGACAGTATCAGCAGCACCCTGATGGAGATGGAGAGCACAGTGTCCAGTGGGCGCTCCACCCCTGCTATGATGAATGGTCAGAGCAGTGCCAGCTCCTCAGGGACTAAGACGGTGGCCTACCCCTGTTGCTGGGACCTGTGTCCACAGTGCTTCAACTGCAGTCCTGATCTGGCAGAGCATATCAGGGGCATTCATGTGGACGGACAGAGAGGAGGGGTCAGTAGACTTTAAACTTTTCAACATGCTTCATGTTGATCTCCTTTATTCTGCCCGACGAGTGGCCAAGAATGATGTGTCTCTTTCTGCTGTAATTTTAAACTGACAAACACCTGAGACAGAGTTCAACAGTTTGAACACCTCTTCTCTTATATTCAGTATAAGTTATTAGAGTTGTCAAAATTCTAAATAGCAGTTTCAATAAAAATGTTCGCAGTGTCAACACACCAGTTCTAGTTGCATTTTTTTGCTATCCTCTCCAAAACAACAAGGTGACACATTCACTGCTGTTCTGCCCACATGGCCTCATTTCCTCCAGACATCAGTTAACTCAGATGCTGTTGTTCTTAACACACAATACACAAATAACACAGAGAAATTGTCCCCTGTGTTTAGTGCTCTTCTGCTCGTTTGAACAGGTTCTTGAGACCACCAGTCAGATGTTTATAATGTATATTGGCCGCTAACAATTGATGCCTGATCAATCGGAGCATCCTTACTCTCTGAGTCTTTCTGTCCAACAATCCTTTTCCAAGCCACCTTGGCAACAACCTCCCTTTTTTCCGTAGTTTTACATTGTCCCACTTTTCTTCTTTTCTGTTTCTCTCCTTGAATTGTCTGTTCACTATGTCTACATAAAGTCCTTCTCCTCTCTTCTCGTTGACTCTATTTGCACCTCAGGTGTTTGTTTGTCTATGGAAGGGCTGTAAGGTGTATAATACACCATCCACCAGTCAAAGTTGGCTCCAGAGGCACATGTTGACACACAGTGGAGATAAGCCGTTCAAGGTAAAAACATTTACTTGTATACAGTTCATACCCGTTTTTCCAAATTCTGTTGATCAGTGAATTTTGCTGTATGATAGTCCTCCTTATATGGACAATGTTTATAGTATTAACATCTAGACTGAGCCATCACTTCTGTTTCGTTAATATAAATGTCTGGTTGCATGGTACAGTTCCCCCTTATGTCTATGTTTCAGTATCTTTGTATTTTTCAATAAATATCTCTCAGTTGTCATCAGTTCCCAACTCTGCCATAATCTAAAATAAAATTATTAGTTCATTAGAAAAGTTATTGTCATTCCCTTGCGTTTTTTGTGCTCTGCTGTAGTGTGTTGTTGGCGGCTGCAACGCCAGCTTTGCCTCCCAAGGAGGGTTAGCACGTCATGTCCCCAGTCACTTCAGCCAGCAGAGTTCCTCCAAAATGTCAAGCCAGGCCAAACTCAAGGAGGAGTCACCTTCCAAGGCTGGCCTCAACAAGAGGAAGAAACTCAAGAACAAACGCAGGTGCTCCCTACGTACGTACCTAACAGGCACACAAACTAACCCCATTTCAAATTTTTTTCTCATTGATTTTCCTCTTTGCTTTGATGGTAAGAATTACACGCTGGGCACATTTTTACTGTCATGTTTGTTGTGCTGAAACAGATTTTTTTAGTCTCTAACCTCCCACATCTTTTTGTAGGAGAAGCTAGAGCTGGACCACACACACACACACAAAAAGGTAGATATATTTGTGCCAGCTGTCAGACAGATTCTACTCATGGTAATGTTCTAAATCTTGCAAACATCTTTTATGGTCTTCTCGCATACATTGCGAAATGCATGCATGCAGTTGATGTGTCCTTTCTCAGGTTGATACTGAGAGTTCACTCCCTCGTTGTGGGTTTTTCCCTTAGATGGCTTGTGAAAGATCTCAGGTCTTTTTTCTACTTGTAAACCTCATCTTGTGTCGGAAAACAGATAACCGTGGAGGATACTGATGTAAAAAAAAAAAGATGTAATTATTGCACTTGGCACATATTACATACGTAAATTAAAGACAAAAAGCATATTGTACTTCTCTGCTGTTGTTGTGAAATACCCATCCCTCACTGCTGTGAATTACACAATTTCAGTTGAAGATTAAATGGCCATTATGAGCCTACACCAGGTGGTATTAAAGGTATTAAGATCAGCAGCAAATTGTGTATAATGGGGGTTAATGCCAACTGTTTTCCCAAGCATGACTTTGTAGGTTCATTACCTCCCAGATAGTCATTAGTTTTTCCTTTAAAAAAATAATCCATCTATATAAAAACTCTTCAAGTTTTAAATCTTGCACTGATGTGAGGTAAACCTTTTGAAAATGCCTTAGTGTTGCATTCAAGGACACTTGACTTCTGACAGTTAATATTGAAGTGCCAAATGCATTATTTTTACAAATCTTTGTTGGTAGAAAATGAAACAGAAATTAGGCAAATGATAAGAAATTGTATATAATATTGATGATAATGTTTGCATTTAAAAAAAAGAATAAGCTTGTCAGATGACTCTCAGAAGTCTCTCTGAATGCAGTAGCGGGTCATGGAACCGTCTTGGCGTGCCACTTCATTAGAATAAGATCAAAATATTACTTAAAACTATAACAAAAAGCTGCAAAATGAATGAAGAAATACCCAGGTTTCTGCAAGTTTGTTCATACTGTAGTATAGTGGATTTAAACCAATGGCTGTCTTGAGTTCAGTATTTTTGCATTAACCACTTCCTGTAAATTTTTGTCCTTGTTGCAAGTTGCAACGGTTGCAAGTACTGTGTTTGTGAAGCCACATGTGCGTCCATTGAGACCCATGCATCAGAGCAACACACTGGTCACCAAAGATAAGGCTCATGTTTAGAATTGTATTTGTCTGTCTAAATCAAGCCTGTTATCAGAAGTTTCTCTTTGGACATGACTAAAACAGCCAACAACTACTACAATGAAGTTAGTTGACTTAAAGTTAAACACACAGACTTAAACACAACACAGTAAGTTACAAACATGTTGAGACACTTTAACATTTGACAGGCCTTCTATGCATCCTACAGAAAAAACAGAAAATAAGGAATGCGTGAATATATAAATGAAAGAGCATATATGGCTTGCACCAAATATGCAGTATTGTCAGATGTGCTTTGCTTGGACCTCGATCCAAAATCCAGAATAAATGTATTTTCTAATAATTGTAAATGTCACAAGGCCTGAGTATCCTTACCACTGAATATGTGCAGTGAGGCAGTTATTCAGAGGAGCAAAACCATAAGAATCTCATTACTGCAGCTTTCAATAGAGAGTCGTACTTTTGTTCCACATTTGGATTTTTTTGTTGATGCAAAGCAACGTTAAAAAACCACAAAGGAATCACATTTTTCAGTTATGAGATGCTTCTGACGTAGTTCTGGTTAGTTACAGAAAGCCATGGAATTTTTATATATTGGGCCACAGTGGGAACCCTGGTGTCATGTTTGTTTGACTCTGCACTCATCTGAGTCTTCTCCCCCTTCAGCGAGGCCCCACGACTTCTTCGATGCCCAAACCATGGATGCTATTCGCCACAGGGCCATCTGTCTCAACCTCGCCACCCACATTGAAAGTGTGGGCAACGGCCACAGTGTGGTCTTTAACAGCACGGTGAGTACGTGTGCAGCTCCACCACTTCTGTATATCTTATAGTGTTTGCCTCTGGCTACCTGTTTCCACTTGAAATGGTCTAACACAATGAGTTGCTGAGATGATTCAGAGAACAGGATTGAAGGAAAGATGCACTCTGGTTTATTTATTTATCATTTTGAGATGCATTCCTCTTTTAGATGGTCGGCTCTCTGAAAAATGTTGACAAGGAGTTTACCACTCCTTATTTAGAATGTAACTGTGCATGTTAAAAGGTGAAAATATGCTACAGACACCACAATTTTTAAAACTGAATGCTGATTGGCTTATTTCATATTTAGTTATTTAAGTGTGGACAATAATTAAGTTCTACCTGTTGAAAAAACACATAGTTGTGAGGAGATTACTTCACAAAATGATTTCATTCACTGTATCTATTTAAAGGTCTGTGCCTTATAGACATCATTTTGTAACATGGGAAGAAGTATTTAAGTGTCCCATAAACCCTAATGAAAATATAGAAGTTATTGATGTACTTATTTTTTCTTGTAGTATATTTATATATAGAAAAAATAACAGTAATTCAACACCCATCCTTTTTTGTTATTTTCTTTTTCAACAACAGGGGGCATGAAAGTGTCACTATTTTGCAAACCATCTTCTGATCACTGCAGTGTTTTTCTTTGTGCACTTTAGGTGAACCTCACAAATTGGCCCTAGGCTTAACGCTGTTTTTCTCTGAATCGGGTTTCGCTGGAAAAACAATTGGATTGTTTCGTGTGCATGGTGCGCGGTCTACTCTGAGCCCACTGCATGATACATTATTAATGAGTTCTAAAATACCTTTAAACCATACTATTGAGCCACGTGAGCACTCTCAAGAAAGATTTTTTTTTTTACAGTGAAAGGTTCTATGTCTATCACTGACGAGGTCTCAGAGTATAGAATTCCATATAAAAGATGTTAACTATGATGATGTCTTGAATGTGAATGGGATTGTCTTTTCTATTTTTTGTATGAATGTTTGTCTTGTGCAGCACCACTAGGGAGCACTCTCTCTCCTGCTCAGGATCCTCAAATTACATGACTGTGGAAAAAAGGTTATTATCTGCTGCCAGTTCCCCTTTCTTTCACATACAGTCAATCTGCAAACACGCACAACCTCGCTCTCTTATTTCTAAGCATCGTCTGTCATTATATTTAGACATAAATTTCAAACTGTATGGTCGGTGACAGTGATTCTGTTTACAGTGAGGCAACCTAGGGCAGAAAGTTGGCCTCTATTATTGATTTGCAGCATTTGCCATTTGGTATTTTTCCTCCCCGTTGAGTTGACTCTTATATACATAAATTATGCATTAAATGTGCTGTGCTACTGTAGTATGCCACCACTGGTTAACCTAGCAGAAGTAATTAGCGCACTCGGGTAAGGAATCTATATTTTCTCCAGAAGAGAAAGGTGAAAACACCTCATGTGATTTACACCACCAGATACATACCCTACATTCTTCTGCACTCTGAATTATAGTTAAAAGGCATGATCAACATTGTTTAAATTGTTATCATGATATGAATGGATATAACGTACTGTATGTCACAATGTATGCAGAATCCTATAAAATGTAACCAAGCAAAGCAAAAAACAAGGTTCCACTGTTTGACATTAGTTAAAGAGTATATTTTTACCCAAATGAAGAGTTTGATGATTTGTATAACTATTTATTTTGTTTTTTTATATATATTTTAATTACAGACGCTTGTAGAATCATATTTTTTTTACAACAGAAACCTACAAAAGAATATCATAGCGTCACAATTGGATTCGACTTGAAGTCAGTAAACTATGGTTAGTGTGAAGCACAAGGAGGTTCAGCTTTTCTCACAGACAGACAAAAGAGATCAAAGACTCCAATCACAAAGTAAAATTTTGAATGTGTGTGTGCAGTGTCCACAAGGCCTATGGTGGGGCACAGATGATGCAAGTCAGTGATAGATCTGCGGACTTCTAGTATGCGCGTACATTTTCATTCTGCAAACAGATAGCCATCAAGCAGTGTCATACTTCTTCATCAAGTAAATCAATTTCCACTGGCATGAATTAAAACATGTCATAAAACATATAATGTTGAGTGCAAGCAAACATACTGTTTATGCTCCTGTTTCATGTTATAGTGTAATTAGACTGCTGACATCAGTGCTATCCTTGCTGCAGTATTATTTTGCTGTTAGCACAGTCTCTTTCAACTCTGCTCTGCTCCGCTCCTACAAACCTCAACTGGTCACCAGCAGCCAAGAATTTTAAAAGAAAAACTCGAGAAAAAAAGTGAAGATAAAGCTTGGGAAGAGGTTAAGAGAGGTAACCGCATATTTGGACACAGACTGAGAAGGAGGAAGAGCCAGCCAGGGGAGGGAGAGAAACAAACGGAGAGAAACAAATGGAGAGAAGCAGAGACTTGGAGAGAAAGGACAAGGAAAAGGGGTTAAGTGAAGGTCAGGGTCATGGAGTCGGAAGGAGATCTGGCCAGTTGGGCACACATTCTCCCTTTCTCCAACCCCTGGAGGATTGTGGTTGAGAAGGACTACGGCACTGCGTCAGACCCCAGGCCCCAGCGGACAAGGCCTGGGGAGATGAAGCAGAGCTGTGGGGGTTCTGTGGAGCTTGGCCAGTGGACCCGCTAACACGCCAGAGCAACTCAGTCATGTTTATGATGGGATATTTTTGTTATTACGGCAATCTGCGTCATCGACAGCTTGACCCCCTGACACGAGACAGGCACCCAGTTTTAGCAGCCCTGCCTTCCCCCAGCTCTGGTCCGGCAGTTTCACTGCCTTGTTTCGGAGCCACACTAATATCCACTGTTCACTCCCTGTTTCCTCCCTCCCTCCCTTTCTCTATTACCTCCCTCTCTTGGGTCTGTAGAGGATTAAGATCTGTCCCTTAAAGCACCAACTTCCATCATCAAACCACTCAGCTCACAAATCACTTCATGCTGCTTAAACACAAGCCTGCTTCTTCATCTTCAGCCGTTACATACATGGTCATGGCCTCTGCGGGTGTAACCAGGGCTTGTGATTATTAACCTGGTGCTTTGAGGAGCCTGAGGGCACAGGTTAACAGCTATGCATTTTTAATTAAAAGGGCAGCAAAGCAGCTGCTGCTGTACAGAGTCTTAGCTGCAAGACTTGAGACACTTATCGTAGGGCCCACTGCAGCCTCCACAGGATTCAAGCTATTGCTGCAGCCAGACCCTGTTGTTGTCTCTTCTCCCACATGTGGGTTTACTGTGGAGCAGCAGTAGCCAGCCAAGCCCGGGTGGAAAGCTAGCAGATAAAGGCAGAAGCAGATAAACAAGAGCAAGATGCAATGGCAATGCTAATTTGTCTTGCTCTGAAACACTGGGAAGGAGTTTTTACACCGTGTACAGTTTGAGTTGGAAATGTCAAAAGGGCTTTCTTACTGCAGTTTGTCTGTAAAGGACAAGAGAACACTTTGTATATCTTGATGGATATTTGTTAATCTGCCAATATGTTTAATTTTTTTATTTTACAAGAGTATTGAAACTAGTGTCACTGTACTGAAAGTGATTTATTTTATGTCAAAATATGGGAAGCAGGCGTTTGAATTGAGTGACCATAAAAAAATTATTTACTTGGTTACTACACAACCACGTTATCACCAGAAAGTCAGTTACCAGATTTCTTCCCTCATGGCTTATGCATTTTGACTGTTGTAGTGATAATAGATGCTGTGACGCTGCTTTCTGATGCAGTAATTTTAAATACAAGGACTACTAAATTATATTTTCTTTCATCCAGCCGCTCAGTTGTTACTTTCCTGGCTACAGCTTTTTGTCATGAACATGCATTCTAAGCTGATTAGAAACCTGGTTTCCTGTATAAACGGCAGAGAAATCTGTGTTCTGCAGGGGAAATCTACCTGGGGAAATCAGGTTGCCCTAATCCCCTACCCCAGTTCCAGAATACAGATTTCTAATTTACATGACGTTTAAGACATGTGCCTACTCAAAAAAGCAGACTGTAACTGGGTTAATTTCACGTAAACGCACAGAGGGAGCAAGAAAGGGGCATGACAAAGTAACTTAAGTACATTTAGTCAAATGCTGCAAGTACAATGGTGAGGTAACTGTAATTTACTTTAGGGTTTGAGTATTTTCTGCCTATGTATATTTTTCTTCCATTACAATTCAGAATCCAATTGTATTATGATCCTGATATGTTTGTACTTGAACTTCAAGTAAAATTTGAATGCATGACATTTACTTGTAATTAAGTATTTCTACACTATGTTATTGCTAGTTTAGTTTGACTGGAGTAAAGGGTGAATACTCCTTCCACCACCTGTGTCAGAGAATACTGGCCCAGCAGGACGTCTCTGCAATGGTGTGCTCCATGTATCATTCTATCCCGGCACTTCTATGAGTCACTGACAGGGAAACAGATGCAAAAATCTCTGCTTTCCTTGCAAAATCACAATGTAGTTCACATATTTGTTTTTGTAGGTCAGAGGAAGGTTTTAGATTTCACACAAACAGTTATTCTGTTGAAATGTAAGATGCTCAAGTTCTTTTTCTCGGTTTCATCACTCATGCTGTTCCTTCCTGCTGCTTTGCTTTGCCTGCTTGTTCTCTTTTCCTCTCTAAGGAGCCCGAGCACTGTATTACAGACAAGAGGCAACAACATGGTTGATTTGCCAACTTGGCTGCTATTTGTAAAGCTTCTCACAGACAAATATTAAGGCACAGAGCCAGCAACAACACAATTCATATCTGCTAACCAAGCATACATATTTCTTTCAAAAAGTTAATCAAACTGAAGCTAAACTTCTGCCAGACAGCTCTATACCTGGAAGCTTATCAAAATATAAATATAGATTTGTACACTTACTCTGGCCCCTCCTGAATTCACAGCAAAATGGGAGGAGGGAGGGAATTTTCTAACATGCTATCTTGGAGAAAGTATGAAAGGGAGCCAACAACATACAAGTTTTTGCTTTGTGCTAGACAGAAGACAAAAATATGGATCTCAGCCTAAGAATATCAGATGAGTGGGAGAGATCAAAATACATATATTTCTATAAACAGAGAGATTAAAACGTGTTTTGGCTCAAAAGGGAGAGGTCGAGAAAAGATGTAAGATGAAGCAGAGAGTAATTCTAGGTCTCTGTCTATGTCTCCTGTCTCAGTGGAGCCTTCTCCCTCCTGTCCTCAAACCAGTTTCTATCAATGCCGCAGCCAGTCTCTGGAGTCACAAAAATAATTTCAGATATTCATGTGCGTAAGAGAAGTTCTTCACGTGTGAGCTCACTCTGTCCTAAAAATAGACATTCCTAACGAAAACGAGCCAATTGACGCAAGAGGTTATATTTGTGGCTATTTCTGACACTCTTGGTTTATTTTTCTTGCTTTTCTTCTCCCTACTGACAATATTTGTGTGAATTCCAGACTAGTTTTACTATAAACCAACACAGTATGATAGATGAAATGTTATGTATAAAAAGGACCAACTATTCGGGAAATCTGGTATTGTCTCAACTGTATTTTCACAGGCAGAAATTCCTTTATGTTTGAGGTTGTGTTGGCAGATCAGGTCTTGAATAGTTAAACTCGCTAACAAAATAGTAAAAGGCAAAATGAACACACCTTGCCATGTTTTGCAGTAAACGGAAGAAGGTGGGTGTTAGTCTTCATCAGACACACTCTTGTCTTGAAGCCCTCAAGCGGCTGGTGCTGACATAATCCACAGCAAGAGCAGTGACTTGTTTATATTGATAACTGTTCAAGTGTGTACCCCACGTCTGTCTTTGTGGCTCTTCGCTTGTCAGCTGTGATAAGGAGTTCTCTGTTGAGTCCAGAGATAAGAGGATATATCTAGCTTTTGTCTGAATTTGAATTCCTTGGTTGCAGCATGTTGCAAGGGAATTTGGGGGGGGGGTAGATCCAGTTGAAAATAGAAGTCTCACTTAACTCCTGCATGCATCATTAATAGCGCTCACATTGCATATTAGTGAAATGATCAGCCACTGTATCATTTGGTGAGATTTTTGAATCATGTAGCCTCATTATTCATTCCAGAGATGGGGCCAAGATGGGGCCATGTCTTTGAAGCCTGTTGTCAACAGAGGAGAGAGAATGCTGCATGAGGAGCCAAACCCGACATATTAATGCTAATCTTATGCTTCACAAACTGTATCAAAATGTTAAATTAACCGTAATATGCCGGTTCAATTATCTGCCTGTCTATTTTTTTGTGTTTACTCTTCTATGGGTGAAGCTGCTTACAGGTTACAGGAAGTAATACTGACTGAAAGGAGACGGAAGTCATCATTTTCTTTTTTTATTGTCGTTTTTTTTTTTTCTCATGTATTTTTGCTTGCTTGTCTGTGTGCAGGTACTAGCCAGAAGGAAAGAGGGATCAGGAAAGGTGAAGGTTCTCCTACATTGGACACCTGAGGATATGTGAGTAACATTTCCTCAACACTATTCTGAAAGTTAGAATAGATATCTACTTCAGCTGATATCAGTTATGGTACAGTTTTAACTAGAATGGTACTCATTAGAGTGCCTACTTCCGCCAAGGCCCAACAGTCCCCTTCAGTTCAATCAACCAAAAGCTAATGGACTCTTTTCTTGGACAAGACACATCCTCTATCCAAGTTTCATGGAAATCCGTTTTGTAGTTTTTGTGTAATCCTGCGGACAATGGTGAAGGCTACGTACTTGTCAGTGGTAAAAATGGATAAAAATAGACAATTAAAGATAAACTTCCAGAACAAATAGAGGTGCAAATTGCAAATAGTGAGGTAGCACATGAAATTAAGTGTAAGGTACCAGTTACATGCATATTTATCATGTCCAAATATAGGAAACTGCATAGAAGAGGTAGCAGCAGTGTTTCAGTGCGTCATGGCACAGGTAGTAGTAGTAGTAGTAGTAGTAGTAGTGGTAGTAGTAGTAGTAGTAGTAGTAGTAGTAGTAGTAGTAGTAGTAGTAAAATGTTTTGAGGTTTAGGGAATTTGAGAACCACAAAGCTGCAACAGCTGCTAAAAGCTCTGCAGGACCTTCTGCTCTTTTATTGGTTGCCACCAAAGCGATGCTCACTTGATGGGTGGTTGAAGCTGAGCTGGGCTTCCTCTGCTTGTGTTGCCAATTGTGCACTGACTGAACCAGACAATAGATGCAGTTAATTTAGATTAATAGATAGTTGCAGACAGAAACTAAACCCAGGGATGACGGTTATCATCCATTGTCCGCCACGGTCTCAGTGAAGATTTTGTTCTGATTGTAGCACACTTGTCTCACCAGTCCATCTTTCTGGTCACCTCCTGGCATTTCGGAGGAGCATCTGACAGGCCTGTATTCGATCAGACCTGCGTGAATTTGACAAATGCCTGTGATTGTGACATAGTGGTATGTTCTAACTTGACAAAAATAATGTAGTACGTGTAGATAGATCTAGAATTTAGATTGTAGTTGTTTCAAGAATTATTATTTATTATTAATACTTTGAGTGAACAAAATAGGAGAACTGCTGCAGACTCTTCACTGGAAATTCATGTAGCTGTTCTTGTCCCTGCTATGCATCTCCCTGTAGTGAACTGCATTTCGTCATCATAGCAGGAGCTTCTGGTCAGATTACCAGATGTCCTAACTACCTGCCAAAGTTATTCATTGTAGCTTTATTCCTGTTGGAGGACTGGTTAAGATGGACACGAAATACTGTTCAGTATACATTTTTAAAGCAAAGGGTTTTTGTACGCATGACAGGCACATGTATATAAACACTCTAAGATTTGTACTTAACCTTGAAAATTACACTGATCTACAAACAGGCAACATCACATTAACAAATCTCCTGCACATGCTTACCATGTAAAGCCTGGGCTTGTCACCCAAACATTACCTTTTTTGAGCAGCAGGGAGTCATGCATGTACAAGTTAACATCAACAACGTATGTTTCTCTCTCTCTGATAGTTTAACGATTCTCCTCTCTATCCAGTTGTGCACTCAACATGGTGGGTCTGTTTCATATCAAGGCCTGCTATAAATCTTCTCAACCTTCTTCCCTTGGCTGATCCAATTTTTGTTGCGGAGGCTGTGAGGAGTTCAAGTCTCCTAATAGTCCATATCACACTGACACCTCTGCTCAAAGCCCAAGGGCTCTCCCCAAAGGGAGTCGAAGGCATCAGCCATGACTTTCAGCCAGGATCCTCAACCATGTCATGATACTCACTAGTTCTATACCATCTGTTTGACTTCGACTTATTCAGAGACTTGGTGCCTTTCTTAAAAAATGGACTAGCAGCCAAAATTACTTGGAGCCAGATTTTTTTCTTTCTTTCTTTTATTGGCTCTACTTTAAATGTTTAATTTCAGTTTAATTTCATCGCGGTATTTTGGTGTAAAAAATAACTGCACTAAAAAAATATGCTCAGCTCTTTGGGGCATGAGCTGCCCCACCCAGCTCACCCTCATCAGGCTCAGTCCACTTGAGGCGCATCTTTGTACCACTTAAGACGTAGCTCATTTAACCTATTGGGCAGAAGGACATTCAGGTCCGGCAAGCTGCTTATGAAAAGAGTCTGTCTCATAGAGAAAAAGAGCTCACAGAACACTGACTTTCAGCAGGGCAGTTGCTCTGGGGAAGCTCCCCCCACACTACCAAAACTCCCACACTCCCATTAAAGGGTTTGACTTCACAGCTGCTGAGGATAATCAGAGAGCATAGAGAGGAAGAAGAGATGAGGAACAAGTGTGAAGGGAGTGGGAGATGAGAAGAAGTAAGCAGAAAGGAGAAAGCGGTGAATGAAGAGAGAAGAGGATGAGGTGAAAAGGGAAAAAAAGAGTAAGGTTAAAGGAGACAAAGAAGGGAGAAAAATTGGTTTGGTAAAAAGAGGAGCAAAGATGACTCTGGACGAGGAAACCTGGATGATGCGTCCTGAAGCTGATTGCAGCTGACAGCTTCCGATGAACATACTGTAGCTAAACCCTTGTACTTTCAGCCATCCGCTGCTTCATCCCCCCCTCCTCTTCTTTCCTTTCCCCCTCTCTGATCCACCTCTGCTATCTCTCCTCGCCCCGCATGTGGGAGTTTAATCTTGTGCATAGAGAAATAATGAGGTAAAGGGGGAGGGAGAGAAAGATGAAGTTGGTTGATCAGGAAAGACTCCTCAGATTAATTCTAAACAGAGAGACATAGATAGAGATTGATACTGAAACTCAAAGACAGATTGAGGCAGAATGGACGTGGGAGAGAATGGAGAAGACGCAGAATGGAGGAAAGTGAGAAATGGGAGTAGGAGCAAAATGGTTGTGGGAGAAAGAAATGTGAAGAGGCAGAATGAAACCTGAGAGAGTGAATGATAGGAAGAGAATTAAACAGAGAAAAATAAAACAAAAGTGAGACGTCTCTCTGCTCCATCCATGCAGAAATCATTGCTGCTACTGAGTCATATATTTGCCTTGCAGCAGGAAAGTGCTCTGGTCATTAATATGCATTCCCAATCCTTGGTGGTGAAGGAAACACGCAGTGATATCTTAAACTGTGAGGGTGGCTGTATTATCTTCCAACAGATTGAAGTTAAAGTTATCAAAGTTGACCAGGAGATTTAAATATGTACAGTATGTGTACATTTATTATTTTGTATCTTTTCCATAAGGTGAAGAATTGGCTGTTGGTTGAGCCCCGTCCCCTTAATAACTGTTGCCACGATGAAGCTCATTTTTGAACGTTATTAATAATAATAATAATAATAATAATAATAATGATAATAATAATGATAATAATAATAATAATAATAATAAATAAATAAATAAAAAAAGAATAAACGGATAAACAAAAAATACATTTAAGATAAAAAAAATGGAAAAGTTGATTGATTTGATGGGGCTGGACCTAGAGCTGATAGGCCTTATTAAAAAGATGGGTTTTTAGGTCTCTTTTGAAAGTCTCCAGAGAAGTCGGTTTGCAGATTTCAGCTAGGAGAGTGTTCCAGAGAGTGGGGGCTGTCACACAGAAGGCTCTGTCGCCGAGGGTTTGTAGTTTTGTGTGAGGGATGGAGTGCTGGTGTGTGCCTGATGAGCGCAGCGTCCGAGACTGGGTATAGGGATGGAGGAGGTCAGACAGATATTGGGGGCCGAGGGAATGGAGAGATTTATAGGTCAGGAGGTCAGCAACCATGAGCTCTGTTTTATTGATGTTTAATTTGAGTAGATTTGTTGTCATCCAGAGTGCCAGAGCAGGCAGTTGATGAGTGACGGTGGGGGTAGCTGGGTGGATGATTTGGTGCAGAGATATAATTGAGTATCATTGACATAAGAATGGAAGTTGAGACCGTGTTTGCGAATTATCTGACCAAGGGGGAGCATGTGGATGGTGAAGAGGAGGGGTCCAAGCACAGAGCCTTGAGGCACGCCCTGGTTGACTGGAGCTGGGGTGGAACTGGAGTCTCCAATGGTGACACACTGTTTCCTGTTTTGTTTAATATAACTGGAACCAGGAGAGTGCTGTATCGGTGAGGCCAAGGTATTCAGATAGGCATGTAAGGAGAATGCTGTGGGAGATTGTGTCAAAGGCTGCAGAGAGGTCCAGGAGGATCAGAATACTGATGTATCCAGAATCTGCAGGGATGAGGAGGTCGTTGGTTATCTTGATGAGGGCAGTTTCTGTGCTGAAACCAGACTGAAGGGGTTCATAGAGCTCATGGTTGGACATGTGCTGCTGGAGCTGGGTGGTAACTGCTCTTTCCAGGATTTTGCTTAGGAAAGGATGGTTGGAGATCGACCGGTAGTTATACAAATCATCTGGGTCCAGACCTGGCTTCTTGAGGATGGGGATCATTGAAGCTGTTTTGAAGATGGATGGTACCAAGCCGGATTCTAGGGATGAGTTGATAATGTCCATCATGAGGGGGCATAGGGCAGGCAAGAGGTAAGACTTCACCACAGTTGTTGCCATGGGGTCCGGAGAGCAGGTGGAGGCTTTTGCCTGGGAGACCAACTTAGCAACAGAAATAGAGTCCACAAGAGAGAAGGAGGAGAGAGAGCACTGGGGCAGGCGAACAGTGGGATGATCAGTTGTCCGTGTCAGAGGTGCATAAGGTGGGGTGGTGGCAGATGCCAGGAGTTGCTGGGGAATGGTAGTCACCTTTTCCTGGAAGAAGTCTAGGAACTTGAAGCAGAGGTCAGGGGCACCAGAAAGCTGGGGGACATCAAGAGTTATTTTGCTGGTCTCCAATGAGGGCGGTGTAGTAGTTTGTTTTGGCCTTGGAGAGAGCTTATTTATAAGACCTAACGTCGCCTTTGTAGGCTTCATGGTGGACAGTGAGGCCAGATCTTTTATAGAACCTCTTCAGGTGGCAACCAGTAGTCTTTAGGGTGCGGAGTTCAATGGTGAACCAGGGGGCAGAATGGGTAAATGAGACATTCTGGGTTTTAAGAGGGGCAACGGAGTCAAGACCCCTAATGGTCAGGGCCAGAGTGTTCACTGTCTTGATGTTCCTGTATGTGATGTTTCGACTTATGAGCCGCTTGGGCATAGAGACAGGAACAGTGCAAAGGACGGCATAGTGGTCAGAAACAGCGAGGTCCAGGCACTGTAGATGAGAGGGAGCTGTGCCAGTGGAGCACACCAGATCCAGTGTGTGGCCTTTGACTTGAGTGGGACCTTTAACATGCTGTGTGATGTTGAAACAATCCAGGAGTGACAGGAATTCAGAGGCAAAGGGGCAGCTGGTGGAGTCCACATGGATGTTGAAGTCACCAAGCAGGAGTGTAGATGTAGACATGGAGCAGATGGAGGTGAGTAGTTCAGGAAGCTCAGACAGGAAGGTGGAGGAGGCTTTTGGAGGGCGGTATATGAGGCTCGATGTATGGCTGCCAGCCCACCACCGCAGCCCTTAGAGCGGGGCTTCTGGATGTAAATATAGCCTGGGGGAGTGGCTTGATTCAGAGTTAAGAAATCCTGCTGATGCTGCCATGTCTCAGTTAGGCAAAGACAGTCAAATTTTCTGTCTGTGATGATGTCATGGATGAGTAGTTCTTTCTTGTTTAGTGAACGTGGATTCAGCAGCATGAAAGCTGCAGTGTTGTTCACAGATTCTGATGCAGGGGATCTGGAGGAAACGGCACCATTTACTCAAGCCAAGGGTCTCAGATAGCTCAGTGTACGCACCTGTTGTTGGATTTGATGATGTTGTGCAGGTGCGATGGAGCGCCTATCAGTCAGCATGTAGGGAATAGCAACAACACAGTCAGCGCTGCAGGGAATAGCATTGTCTGTAATAAACTTGCGTCTAGAGGCCCTGTGCATATAGCGGGGGCAACGAAGGAGACCAAAAGATTTAATCCTAGCGATGGAGTTTTGGGTGACGTTACAGCAGAGGTCCAGGAGCCCCTTTCATATTTCAGCAGAAAAAGTAGTTTTGTTATGGATTGAGAAGCGACGATATTCACGCCAGCGTCCTCTCGCATCAGGTTGCCATGACGATTGATAAGATTTGTGATTTCAGAATGACATAGTCAAAAGAAGCTTCTCATCTCTAGCCAACAACCATCCACTTTGTTGGCTAAAATGACAACTCCAGCTGGCAGATTTCATCATCTGTAGCTCCCCAGAATATGAAACTGCACATAGGCAGCATGAGTTCTTCTATGGTACTTCTATATACAAACGTCTGTTACAGTTCACAAAATACTAATTAAACCTATCACAGCCAGATAAATCTCTTGGTGTTTACGCGAGTAGCAGTGTGTTACGTCAACCAGCAAAGATTGGTTTGTCAGAGCAGACAGTGGGAGCATTTAAGTTAGCAACAGCTAATAGAAGCCTATTTTGTGTTAAAGCACATAGACAGTCTAATGTGTGATTGCTCTCACTGCCAGGAGGGGGAGACCGAAGTTTTGCAAACATTGTGTTTTCATTTATTTTGGCACAAGAGAAAAGGCTTTTAGGAGGAGGACTTTGGTGGGGTTGCCAGCCAATAAACTGCAAGTTCGCTTAAGAGATGGATAGAGATGCTAATGTTAGTCTGAAAAACCCTGAGCTAGTTCACTGGACAACTATTATAGCTAACATTAGAAGTGATAGACACACTTTTCAATCCTTTCATTACATTTTTGCTTCCGTAATATTGATTTTAGAATGGCCCAAAAACAAACGTCACCATGCACAGACAAATGCTGTAGGCATCGCTCTTGGTACAGTCATGTGCACATCACAGACCAGAAATCCATGTGAAGGGGAGAGATTTAGTCAACGGTATATTGTTTTTGATACATGGATGGTTTGTAGTGTCAGTTTGGCCAAGTTAATATTTAGTCTTTGACTCGGTGTAACATCCTAGTAGCTGACAAGCAATCTGGCGTTCATTTGGACCACCATCAAGTGTCGTGACTCTCAACACCAAGGTCAACATCAAGTGCGCGACTGTGTTTGTGTATGTGTGCTTCTCAGTCACTAAGTCAATGATTAGCCGTGTGAATGTGGGAAGTCATGTTTATTAATGCTGGAGCAAACCATTCACGTCCTGGCTGACACTCATTAACTCCATTTGGATTAATGAGTAACTGATTAGCATGCACCATTCTGAACATGAACCACCAGCGGCTCACTCAGGAGGAAGAGGGGGTGGGGTGGGCTGGGCTAAGAGAGACAGAGAGAACCATAATTGCTGTCTAATCTTTGATGGATGGGTGAATGGATTCCCCTGAATGCTGTTGAGTGCTTTAGAATAACAAACCGTAGAATACACAGTGACGGCAAACGCTTCGAGTCACTGGATACATCCTGGCACGTAATTTGGACAAATCACACATTGCTTATCATGTACAAAATGGGTTTATATGTTAATTATTTGTTTACTAGTTAGGTATGTTTTTGCCTGTCCTAAACTGCACATGATGTAAAGAATGTAGTTGTTCAGATATTTAAAAAAAACATCAGAATATGCTTTCAAATTTTTTCCAACATATATCATTATATAAACCTCCTCAAATCAGTATGAAGAAAAATCCAGGGAACTTTAAATTGTCAGAAACGGTCTCATCAAATTTGCAACAAGAAGTAGCCGATCAGAAATTAAAGGAATGCAGGTCCCATATTATGAAAAACATATTTTCTCTGGTCTCTACATATTATAAGCTGGTCCTCCCTGAGCCTGAGTATGTGAATGGTTTCTGAACTTGCAGCCAGTGGGTATACATTAGTAGGTCAATTTGTGCTAGCTTAATTGCATTCCTACTGTGATACTGCTTAAGTAGTTTCATTTTGTCCTGCCAAATAACTGGATGCATATTAGATCAATTAGGTGGTAATGGTAAATGGTTTTGCATTTTTATAGCGCTTTTTTCCAGTCTAACGACAGCTCAAAGCGCTGTACAATACATGCCACATTCACACACTGATGACGCAGGCTGCCATGCAAGGCGCCAACTGCTCACCAGGAGCAATTTGGGATTCAGTATCTTGCTCAAGGACATTTCGACATGCAACTAGGGGGAGCCGGGATTCGAACTGGTGACCTTCCGATCACTAGACGACCTGCTCTACCCACTGAGCCACAGCCGCCCACAATATGTTAGAGAATAATGAAAACAGAACTGCAAGAAAGCTCTTCACTGCAGTGTGTATGTGTGTTACAAAACGGAGGGTAAAAAAGAAAGGAACTGCTCCTTTGTTTTTAATTGGAAAATAAAACAATATTGTAGGACTTCAACTATAAGTTTTCTTGCCTGCTAGACGTGAAATTTTGTGAGTCCAAATTTTTTGTTTAAGGAAACATGTCGCACAGTGACACTGAACTTTTACAGAGCTGCAGGCACGAGTGGATATCAGGCAATGAAATGGCGCCAAGTCTGAAAAGCAGTAACTACAGATGCTGTTTTTGCGTCATTGAAATTTCAATGCTTGCACACAACTACTAGAGTAGTTGTGCATATGCATCTAAATCCATCGATAATTCCAAATCCAATGATGTACGCCTGATGCACAATTATGTGTGTAAGAACATTTTGAAATAAGCCCAGTTTGTTCTACTAGGATTATGGCTCCATGAAGTAATTTGAAAGGTAATCCACTTAATGAATTGTTCTAAAGCTCATAAGAAATATTTTGAATAAGCTGCATCCACCCTCCAGAAAAGCCTTGATCTTTTCTGGCCTGCAGTAATTCATGTCATCTTAGAAACATTGCAGCAACCAACCTACCTGTCCTTTTCCAGACCTTTTTTTTAACATTAGAAGGAGAAGCAAAACCTTTCTGACGTTGGTGATCTGACATCAGGCTAGCGATGTAATGTTAGCTTACCTTTAAGCATTTGCTAGCTAGTTAGGTAAGGTTAGGTCATCCAGTTATTTATGTCATGTAACTTTACATTGTAATGTTACCTTTGAACAAACCTAGGTGTCTTTGGTGACGGTGTTGATGGGGACTGAATCAACAAAATGGCCACTACACGGTCAGGGTATGAAGGTATAGGTGCAGGTCCCCAGCAACATCTTTTAACCATCTGCCAAACATGTTTTTCTTTTCAACATAGATTAACCTTGCACATAGCACATGCACTTTTAAGAGTTAATTGGAAAGTTGACAGAGGTTTATCTGGGTACCAAACATATTAATCTTTTGGCAGTCTTCTGTATGCTGCCATTTTTTGCAGTCCCTGAACCAGCCCTATGAACCTGCACTCACATTATTTGCAGAAGGATGCAGTTTATAAGGATATTGAGGTCCTCCTGCATTTAGTCCAGGAGTTCCATATAAAGCCACTTAATGTGTTAGCAATTTAATACACACTTTGCTGCTTTGTGATGAACTTATTGCTCCTGTCACCAATGGGAGCTTCAAGGCCTGGAGCCAGCCATCAATCTAGCCTGGAAGACTGGGCTTCTTTCTGGCAGGCACCCCCAGAAGCTCTCCCCACAGAGGCCCCACTCACAGTATACATTTCTGGCTCATAAAGAAGCGAGCCAAATAACGGTCTCCTCTGGAAAATAAAATAAATCCATTTGTCTCTATTTGGCTTGGTTTGACTGAATGGAGTCTTTGGGTGGAGAGTTCTTTGAAAATCTGTTTGTGTGTGGGTGAGTGAGTGATTTGAACACTTTGGTGTGTATGTGTGACATGTGTGTGACATGCTGACCCCCTCACTGCACCCCTCTCATCCATCAGAAAATAATCACTCATCAGTACCACAGCACACTTGCTCAGACATGTTTACAGTCGCGCTGCAGTGAAACACGAGCACGCACACAAACACACATGGGTGTATACTGCATATTTAACACTCAGCAGGTCCTCCTCTGTCATTTGAGGTTTGCTTTGCACAAGGACACTAACTCAAGACTAACCCAAACTTAAAAGCCACTTTGAAGGGGACTGTTTCTTGTCTTGTCCCTGCCTCTTCTCAACTTCCTCTTTTTGCTTTCCCCACCATTAAAGGGGATAGTCACACTTTTGCCATGTGCTGCTGAGTCAAAAAAGAGAGAAATTTCACTAACAACAGTTTCAAGTTACAGTATTTTCTTTAGAAATAATTATGTATTAAATCATTTAATCAGATATCATTGCCATCTTGGATTTATGCATTATTTCTTCTACGTGGGTATGGGAAAGTTTCTTTATTTCAGTTTTTGTTTTTCCTAGAACTTTTGATTTGTAGTGTTCCTCTCTCTTAAGTTGAAAGTTGTTTTGCACTTTTGATTTAAACCAACTCAGTTGGGTGATCCCAAGACACTCTGTTACATTTGTGGCACTAGTGTTTCTTTTCCCTGCGGTCCGCTGTTTCTCTCAGTCATGTCATTTTATACACAGTTTTCTTAGCTTTGTTCAGCTTCATATGCATAAAACAATGTTGGCCTACTAGCCAAGGAAGCTAAGTTACGGACATGTGGTGTGGAGACAAGGGTGCTTTTAAACCTGGCACAGGGATGTATATGATGACTTGGTTGTAGGAAATAGTTTCCTCTGCAGGGTTAGACAGTTGAATATTCATGTAGCTACAGTGGTGAGCTAATATGCAACTGCTGCCTTATGACAACACTGAGGGGACACGCTGCCTCAAACTGGTAAACAACAAGGTCATTGTCCATCACAGTGTTTTACTATAGACACAGTCATATGCTAATTTGGCAGAAATTACCCAACCCTACTTCATGTCATGAATGGAGAGCTGTAATTGGCCCTGGGCACTTTTTTTGTTTGTTTGTTTGTCACCAGGATTACACAAAACTACTTAATGTATTTCCACCAAATGAGGATGGTGGTTGGGTCCTGGCCCAGAGTAGATACAGATAAATGGACATATCTATAAATATAAATCCCTATCTTTAACATATCAAAATGGGGCTTTGTTCACATTTTTGTCAATTTCTCAGCAAATATTGCATTCAATTAAAAAAAACAAAAACAAAAAAAACATTTTTTCTGCTGGAAATGTACAAAAGGAGACTGTTTGTCCTTGGCAGAGGTAGTCACTCTACTGAATGCCATTATAAGCCCTTAGAAATAGAAGAAAAAGCCCTGTAAATAGAAAAGGCGGCACATTTGCTCCAAGGTAAGGGTGGCAATGTGCCGCCCTGTCTTTCTAAAATGGAGGCGTAATATTCCTTCTTTTCCAAAAAGGCAGTGAACAGTGACAAAGAATTTGCCTTCAATGGGGTGCAATGTAAAGCTCTTATTTTTTAGTTTAGAACTGGGTTATTAGCGGGGGGCTTTTAATTTGAAAGTAATGACCGTTCATAGCTTGCCGCTACAACAACAAGCAGACAACGAAGACAGCTACAGAGACCGAGGAGACACTAGCATCTCCCGGATCTCAGCGGCTCTCCCGTTGCTCATCTTGACGTCTGTGGATGAAGTGATGGATTGACTGCTGTGATCAGCTGTTTCCTGGTTTTAAAACTCCCCGGCTGTGGGTCGCACAACAGTGCACGTCATCGACACCTCTGCCCATCTCACTCAGTAGCTGGCACATTGACGCCTCGGATTTAGATAGCAATGGAGGTGGAAATAAGTGTACCCTCCGAGGCGGCAAATTGGTGGACCAGAACAGACCCCCAATTTGCCGCCTTCTGTTTAAATCCGCGGACCTACCCGCAAAAAGGACGGCTAAACTGACGGCTTGCTGCCCAGTATAAAAACGGCTGTAGTTTCATATCTGTGTCTGTGTGTGCATGTTTTTAATAAAAGGGAACAGACAAAAATATCAATCTATGATATGGATGAACAGCTTGGCAAGCTTAGGTCAAATAGTGTTTGCAGTATTTACTTAATTATCGTATGTAGCTTACCCCACCCTCCAGGCTCTTAAACATGCCATAAAAGGCGTTGAAACCACTGTTCAAGCTAGTTGTTGTTGCACACCAACAGGAGCCACTTAACTTGTTGTTTCTCTGTCTCTGCTTTCCCTCTCCATCTGTCTTTTCTCTTCTGCTTCTGTTGTCAGTTTTCTATCACTTTTTTGTTCTTTTGTTGCACTTCAACCTGCAGCTGATTGCGCTGAATGTGCTGCATGCGACGTGCTACCTGCACACGATCCCATTGAATGGGCGGACTAGGCATGTGATTGAGTGATTTGGCTGGGTGGCTGGCTGCTTGCCTAACGGCCGCCTGCAGTGTGCGTGTGTGTGTGTGCGTGCGTGCGTGCGTGCGTGCGTGCGTGTGTGTGTGTGTGTCTGCATCTCTGGGGGCTCCTGTGATGACGCACATAGTGACGGGGGGAATGCTGGGGGTGGAGACAGGGCGACTGGAGGAGGGAGGGGAGGCGCAGTCAGCTCGCTAAGCTCTTTGTTTCCTCTGCACCTCGACTTGCCACATCAGTTCTTCTTTCACAGGGGGGTCACACTGCTGTGGGTACAGTTAGGTGCAGCTGAGCAGTACAGTACATCATGTGCTCGTGTGTGTGCTTGTCATCAAATCTCATACCCTTGAGGTGTAAAAAAAAAAAAAAAA